>CABFPE010000353.1:40396-65143 GCA_900660155.1 Hofstenia miamia | reverse complement strand
AAAAACCGACAACTTGTATTAGCTATTGGAGGTCAACTACCGGCGCGATCTTAAAATTTTACGGCTGGTTCCAATCACTGTTGGAACCGTACCTTGAGATTTCGGTACGAGCATGACACGAAAGGACATAGTAGGGCCCGAGCACGGTATGAAATTTAAAAAAAATTCGAGTTAGGCAAGGCACGAAAATCTATACATTTTTAATGAATGAAGAAGGCATCATAGATAAAATCCTATGAATGAAATGTTTTTGGCCACAAATGTTTTCAATACTTTAACAAATTGTTCGAGAAACAAAACTTTCGATGATTTTAACATGCAAATGAATAGATTTCGAAAATCAAAATAACAAATATGTTAGATACTTATATTAATGTCGACAGGAGCACGTCACGGGCACGACATTTCTGTAAAAATTAGCATGGCCACGACATGAGCAACGGCACGATATAAAGCAAGGCACGGTTCCTACTCTGTACTAAAATATGTAACATGTATCCGCCTCAAGCCGAGCTTATTGAAGTCCCGCATCAAGCGTTTGCTTTAACTGACAAAACCTTTAGTTTGAACTTTAATAAATGAACACATATTAAACAGTAAGTTGTAATTTAGTGATAGACTGATATAACTGGGCCAATTTCATCTTTTAATGAATTACTCGATCCATTCAGTCATTTTGCGTTAATTGGGTCATAGTCATAGGGTCTTAAAAATTTAAAACTAGCATATTCCCATTTTGAGCCAGTATTAAGCCACCATTTGTTTCTACAGTTTATTGGTTGTAAGTTAATTGGATAAAAACTATAATATACATTATACAGTATATTGATTTTTAACTAAATATTTGTAATTGCAAAAGTTCAAAGTTCAGAGAGGAAGTTGTGTCCAAATTCTTTAAAATACTAATATTAATAACCAAAAATATGGAAATGATAGGCTTCCATCCTTAATATGTTTCTGAAAAAAAGCATACAAATATAAGTAATTGAACTCTCATTTTTAGAGAGTTTTCTTAATGAGTCATTGTAGCTTTGATTTCATACAGAAATGGAGGTAAACTGAATTCAATATAATTTCAAAATAATTTTTCACCTACACTACTAAATTCAGCCACTAGAGAGATAATAAATCTTAAATTAAATTTCGTGTAATGGACTTGTTGCATGTCTTCCGGCATGTCAGCATTTTTTGATAACAGCTTTTCTTTCAGTCATTACTTTCTGCTTTTCTATTTAATGTGAAAAATTCTGTAGTGGAATATTATCGCAAGGGTTTGCTTTATATGTATATTGAATTATTATTATCAATGTCTTGCTTTCTATAAAAAATACATTTTAATATTCATTTTTCATTATAGTGTTTATAAGAACAAAAGCTATTGAAATATTCCAAAAAAATATTCCTGGGAGCATGCCTTAAAATTGCGATTTTAAAACAAGAGACAATTGACTGTGTTTCAAATTGTCAATATATCCAAATACATATATATATGACCGTTTACTACTAGAAAGCAGTTGCAGTGGTCAACTTTGATTCATCAAAGAATTTGCTTATTTGGCATTATGTTTTTTCTGTCAATAGTAACTAAAAAAAATTCAATTTGTTGAGAAGGATATTGTTTCAGTTTTGTTAGAGATATGCATTAATACTTGAATAAACCTGGTGCATTGGTGAACCAAGTATCAGGGAAATCTATTCCTTCAAGAAGACTGTGAAATTTTCAAGTTGGATTTTACAGATGCGTTTTTAAAGTGTGTATTTCGCATCCTATTCAGATTGTATATGTTGCATGCTGAAAAGAGGTTTTTGTGTACATTTAGAAGATCTTCATTAATGAGTGTCTTAAATGAAACCAATTTTGTGTAGACCTAATAGAATGTGAAAGCTTGTTAACAATGTAATATAGCGTGCTTAGAATCCGACTGTTTTTGATGAGAGCCTCTTGGTTATTTTTATTAGTACTAATTATTATTTTCAGGACTATGAGTAAAAATTTAGGGTTTGACAAAGTTATAATTTATATAACCGTGGTTATCCAATTAAATATTTGTATTGCTTGTGTTAATATTTTAAATATACTGCGAGATTTTTTAATAAATGGTTGAACGTTATTCATTTGATCTTGGATTAGTAATAATGCATAAATATAGTATTAGTGGATTTTTAATTAGTGTTTATTAAGCAATCCTTAATATACATTTATGTAGTTGTACAATACGATAAAATTAGTTGTCTCCTTGTTACTATTTACAAAAATACAATGAAAATCAAATGAAGCAAAATGACAAAGTAATTAATTGATGAAGATGATGCTTGAACACATTCACCAACTTCACATATTGCTTGAAAATTATTGCATGGAATACCATTCTCCTTAAAACTGTCAACAGGACAACCACTAGAAATTCCAGAGCACAATTCGTCAATGTCACATTCCGAAATTGCTGCTCGACACACTGTTCCACTCACACTGTAGGCACAAGTACTCACATTACAGCAAGGCTCAGTAATAGAGCATTGCCTATTAGTGATAAAATTGCATGTATTTGCATTGCAGCAATTTTCAGAGCCTTCACATTCTTCACCGTTCTCTACAATTCCATTGCCACAAATGCTGCATTCAGCATTAGAGATATTGGGACACACTTGCATATTGGTAACAGCAACACATTTTTGTGACAGACAATGTTTGCCAGCTCCACATCTTGTGCCATCATTTACATATTCAACGCTTCCATTGAGATGAGCATAAGCTTGACATGTTCTTTGATTTATCAAATCATCACAGTATAATGTTCCACATTCAATATCTTTTTCATCACACTTAATGAACTCACCTTCCACAAAACCACAGTTAGAAAACTCATTACCCTCTACATTTTTACGAAAGCATGTAGTTGGAGATTGCACATAATTATTTCCATAAAGTTCTTTGCACTGTATATCAGTGATAATGCAATTTCCATTGTGACACATCGATTGATCTCCATTACATGATGCACCAGATTGCTTGAACTTATTCTCTGGACATTCACCTGCGGATCCCGAACATACCTCTTCCAAATCACATTCTGACGCTGCTGCTCGACAAATAGTTCCATTTTGACTGTAGGCACACGTACTCACATTACAGCAAGGCTCAGTAATAGAGCATTGCCTATTAGAGATAAAATTGCATGTATTTGCATTGCAGCAATTTTCAGAGCCTTCACATTCTTCACCTTTCTCTACAATTCCATTGCCACAGATGCTGCACTCAACATTAGTGATATTAGGGCATTTTGGAATTGGAATAGGTATGCATTTTTGGGAAATGCAGTGCTTACCATCCCCACATTTCACTCCATCATTGATAAGAGCAACATGATCGTTTTTTCTTTTAACTAAGCAATTGGCTTCACTTGCATTGTTGAAGTCAGCACAATACAATGTGCCACATGCAATATCCTCTATGTCACATTTAATGTATGCACCATTTGCAAAGCCACAGTTGGAAAGATAGTTACCCTTTGTATTAAATGTAGAACAACCAGGATCTGATTGTGTATATTTATTTCCATGCAATTCCTTGCATTGTTTATCAGGAAGAACACATTCTCCTTTGTGACACATATAATTGTTGTTTTTGCATAAAGTTCCAGATTGCTTGTAGCTGTTATGAGGGCAATATTTAGATGATCCCGTACAGGCTTCTTCAATGTCACATTCAGAATAAGCAATTCTGCAAATATGCCCTTTATCACTATAATAACAAGTGCTGGTATTGCAACAGAGATCATTGGCTGCACATATTGCATGTGATGCATACCTGCAAGTGCTTGAATTGCAACATTTATCAGTACAAAAAAGTCCACAATCACAGTCTTCATTTGGTTCAACAATACCATTTCCACAGTAACTACAATTGTGCTTTGAGCCAATAGCACAAATTTTAGTTCCTACATAAACACATTTATGTGAAATACAGTGTTTTCTCTCTCCGCATTTTGCTCCATCATTTATAAGTATACTATGACCATTTCTTCTTTTAAGTAAACACTGGTTTTGATGTACATTACTGATTTCAGCACAATACAATGATCCACATGCTATATCTTCTTTATCACATTTAATGTATTCACCATTTACTAAGCCACAGTTAGAGTTATCATCTCCATTTGTATTGAATCTGAAACAAATAGGACTTGATTGTGTGAAATTTTCTCCATGAATTTGCTTGCATTGCTTTTCAGGAATAACACATTCTCCTTTGTGACACATAGAATAGTTGTAGTTACATAAAGATCCAGATCTTTTATAGGTGTTCTGAGGACAATCACTGGATAAACCAGTACAAACTTCTTCAAAATCACATTCAGAATAAGCATTTCTACAAACATGCCCTTTGGAACTATAATAACAAGTGCTGGTATTGCAACAAAGATCATTTGCTGAACATATTGCATTTTGGGAATACATGCAGGTATTTGAATTGCAACATTTGTCTATGCAGGATGGGCCACAATCACATTCTTCACCATGTTCAACAATACTGTTTCCACAATGAGGTGGACCTGCTAGTATTTTTGGGACATCATGCATACAACTGTCACCCCCATTATCAAAATATGCTTTCAGTGTGTTTATAGAGCACTTTGACCAGCATGTTGCTGATGTGCTTTCTTTTAGTACCAGTGATGCATTCATAATGCAGGTATCATGAGCACACAGGGGAAAGTCATTGTCATGTATTAAGCTGAGAGAATGTCCAATTTCATGAGTTACAATGAGGGATGTTCGAAATTCAGTTGAGTTTGAGATTTGTATTACTGCAGAGGCTAATGACCATGTGCACATGTGACTAAGATATGCCAGTCCAACAACAACTCCAATAAAATCCAGTTCAGTATAAAAATGAATTGCATCAAATCTTTTGGTAATATTTGCAGACTTTACCCAATCGGAAAAACTACTTAATAGTATTTCTGAATCTCTTGAAATTGGCATTTGATCTGTATCCCAATAAATTATATCAACCAAAAGCAAACTTATTTTGAATTGCTCATAGAACATTTCACTTGATAATGATGTGATTTTTAGGACTTTCTCTAATATAAGAGTTTTATTATATGAGTGATAGTTCATTACAGTGCTATCAACAACAACAATGTACTCCATAATCAAGTGTTTAGTGAAGTCTTCTGATGAACGTTTTTTGCGGGTAGATTTAATATTATTAGCCTGAATGTGGCTCACTGTCACAAAGTGGTTTGAACCTTTGTTCTGTAATTCATAATAGTTCTTAGCATCCAGAGTAAACCAGCCTAAACATTGCTCACTGAAGCAAGTTATCCATGCAAAATCGTTGTTATGAGCAGTTAATGTGCTTGGAACTTGACTGTGCGGATCTGGATGCATTTCCAAAACTATTGAAGCATTTTGAAATGAAATATGAAGTTGATGAGAGCCATTAACATGCAGCAATTGTATTTCAATGCCAAGATACTCTTTTGCAAATGCAGTGGTAGAATAAGTGAAGAGGACCACATAAATTAAAACGCAACTGTACATTGCTAACAATGTCAAACTAATAAAATTGCACCAATTGGCAACAACTTACAAATTGTTTCAGTTTAACTATCTCAAAAACGAACACAAATTTCTATTTACTAAGCATTCAATTTTTAAATTATAATAAATGACTATAAATTTTTAAATACAATTTGCTGCATATAAATGTCTTTTCCTACCATTTCATATTATTGGTTAAGGTAATTGCAACCTACACATTTTTTGATATAATGAAAGAATTGCAGATCTCCTGTCACGATTAATCTGATCCAATTAAAATCGATTAAATCAAGTATGGTTTGGTCAGGAATTGGGAGTAGGAGATTAATCATGTTGAATTATGAATAAATGTATTGTTCTGATCTTCCAAATATATGAATTGCAAAAATGGCAACATTACTAAAACAATAAAAATACTGGAAGTGCAAAGATCTAATCTAGTCTAGATACTATTGATATTAAGGCAGCTCCTCACTGAATTTAGAACAATTTCCAGACAAAAAGTAAATGAGAGTGACGAAAAAATAAATGTCGTCAAAATGAATGGCTTAAAAATGAGATTGTTCCGAGTTGACATTCTAATCCAAATCACTGCCAATGGTTGAAATAACAAGCCTTAAATGTATATGAAACTAACTGTCAAGACAATTGGATGGAACTATAAGAAGGAATAACTTAGACAGGGCAATACATTGTAATCAATAAAAATAGAATTTCCAAGCAGCTCCAAGCATTCAAAATAGTTCAGTATGGTTTCAGATTTCAGACAGCAGGTGGTCCTTATTTATAAATTTCAGAAAGTTTTACTTTTGAAGTGCTTCCATTTCACGAAAAAATGATGAGTGTAAAATCTTATAATATTTGAATAGGCTTAGAGGGGGTGAAGCTCATCAAACTTTTCCAGTATTATGCAAATATACTATTTTTGTAAAAACACGAAGTTGTCTTTTGGACGTCCTTATGTTAACATTTATAGCCATCCAAAAGACGTCAATATCTGTCCTCATAATGGACACAAAAACGACGTGATTTGCTAATAAAAAAATGTTATTCATGATTTGGCACAAACTTTTTGTGCAAAGTTATTTAATTGTGATATCTTTAACAACATTTGATTTTTGTAACCATGTTTTTGTAATTTACTCACAATCACACTTCCTACTCATTTTGCTCACAAACCCCATCATTATTATCATTTTTAAAGAAGTCTCTTATAATAGAAATTTTAACACTTAAATATCACTTTTCTAAAGGTGAAAAATTTTTTATATATTTGGTTTTTCATTAATTTCACTAGTATGCATCTATTCATTTCTTATTAATATTTACATTTTAAGGTATTGTTGAAGTCAAAATATATATTTGCATAAATCATTCCAACCTGTGTAAAATATTTATTTTTAAAATTAATGCATGTTTATCTTAAAAAAATGGAATAATTCATTCACTCATAAATTTTCTATTTAATATTATGTGACATTATAAAAAATGATTAAACTTTGTTTAGAAACGTTAATATTTTTAAGAAAAATAGCAAGGAATAAAAAATTTTCAACGTTTCCAAGAGTGAAATTAGATGTGAAAAAGTAAAGCTATTAAATCCTTCTTTATAAATGATATTAGTGGCATAATTTTTTAGTGAAACTACTAGATGTTTGATTGTGTTTAAACATTAAGAAGTTCAGTAATAACAATAATAGGTTGTAAATGTTAACAGATTAAGTTACCTTACTTCATTTGGAAGGGTTTTGGAAAATCATGAATAATACTTTATTTATTCGCCAATCATGTTGTTTTTGAGTCCATTATGAGGACAGCTATTGACGTCTTTTGGACGGCTGTTAATGTTAACTTAAGAATGTCCAAAAGACAAGTTTGTGTTACTAGGGAACCGTAAATTGTGACATAACATATGTACTTTTAGGAATCTCATTACTACTTTTAGCATACAAATGACAGTGAATTGTAATTGAAATGACTTAGCATCTTCTTAAAACTAAAAAATTTTGCATCCATATATTTATTTTTTACCATTATTTTTTAAAACGTTCATTATTAATTCAATTGGTCTAATTTATACTTAAATATTTTTATGTAGGTCTATTTATAAATTTCCACATTTTTAGCTGAACAGAATATTCGAAATGATGAATTTCCATTCATATTACTTCCTAATTATGGCATCAGAACTCATTGAAGGGGGAAGAACTTCTCTGATAGGCAAGCACTTTGTCTACATATAACATGACAAAACTTTGCAAAGAAAAATTTCAACTAGCAAAAAATTTCTATAAATAGTGTAGAGTCACTCAGGGACATGTGGAAAATTTTATTTTTTTTATTTAATTCTTACTTTGTAATTTGTAGTGATTACGTCACTTTGATGTCAACTCATTATTTTTTAGTTTAGTTTATGTTGCTATAAGTATGTCCCCTCAATGCTGTAATACATGTTTTTTGTTGCTCAATTGAATTTGCAAGAGAAACATGATCATATGATTTTGAGTTGCAAACAAAGACAGGTAATTATTTGAACTTTATATAAATATGGAAAACCATGTAGCAATCAAGCAATAGAGTTTACCTCACCTCAACATGTTCAACTCTCTTTGATATTTACAATTGTTCTTTTAATTGTATCATTTTTATAATAATGATTGCTTAAGTCATGGTGACAATTTGGGAACCACTGTTAGCTGTGAACTGATTTGATGTGTGGCTTTCAGACAGTTAACAGCCCAAATCATGGATTGTATTAAGTTATGGTTATGTAGAGGAAAGATAACTCCTTCAATCCATTTCAACATGCACCAATAATATTAATACACTGTGATGATATTATACTGCTGGTTAATGTGAATGCACAGCAATTATGTGCTATTTAATAGTGAGATGAGAGATAAGAACTACTTTGAGATTGTTATATTTGTATTAAGATAGAAATGAAATAATGAGACAAATAGCATAGCACTGCACACTCAAATCACAAACTACCTTCACCTCAGGTAGCACTGTGGCTGGAGGCCATATGAATTGGTCATCCTGGATGTTTTCTCTCTAAACAGTTACAGGTTACAATGGATGAATTACCAATGTTATTGTTATTTCATTAGAACTATGGCTGCTCTATTAAGGCCTCTTTTGTAACCTTCTGCAGAGTCAATTAGTTCCTTATTAACGCCACTATAGTCCCTGGCCACTGATTCTACATGGTGACCCTGACGTTATTTTGAATGGTTCTGATGCTATCTATAGTCAAAATGATGTTAGGAGATGTTCTCCAGTCACAGAACATCTATGCAATACAAGGGTGTCACATAATGTTGTAGATTTGTTTGTTTTGGTTTGATTAATTTGGCTGGGATGGATTTCCCCTGACTTGTCAGTTCTGTTGTCTCTGTTCTTGTGCATGTTTATTACCATACCTATACCACGTTAATGTTGTTGCTGTTCTGTTATCTACATTGTTGATCAGTTGACAGTACTCCTAACTGTTGAGATAGTTTTTCGATTTTCCTAAGAAGAGTTATATTCTTGTTACTTGTTCTTGTTACAATATGGATTCTAGTCATACTGTTATTTGTTGTTCTCCTTTTGGGTCCCCCCTCAGTGGGAGTCCCCTGTGCAAGCACTGGTAGCCTGAATGCTACCCCTTGCACCATTGGATCTTTAGTTGATTTATCCCTTCCTACTTCTCCTACTCAGGTTTCTCCTGTGAACAACCAACACATTCTAAAGAATTGTAATGCTCCACCAATTCCAGCTCATTCTTTGACCTCGTCAATCAACCCCACCCCTTGGTTTGATTATCAGACAATTGAGATTGAGCATCTATGAGATTCGTTATCTCAGCAAGTTGCCTTGCAAATGGAAGGTGAGAGGCATATCAAGGCTTTACAAGCTGAGCTCAACACCCAGCATGTTGAGTTTCAATGAATGGAACAGAAAATGTTAGAATCAATTATGTTGCTGCAACTTCAGATTAGTCAGCTTACACCTGCTAAGGAGGCAACCCCTCCTCCTGCTTATGATGATTATGTTAAATGTGCTGCACTAGATGACTTCTGTGATCAACTAACCCACCAATTCACACAATGCTGTCCACTCAACTAGAGCCCCATCCTTCCATTGGTCAGGCAGTACTATTCCTCCTAGGTCTGCTACACAACCTACCACGAGTGTAAGCTGTGAGCCAATATTCACTCAGTCTTCAGCCTCTCATGTGTCAACTTTGTCTACTCTTGCAACACCTGTTCACCCCATGGGACTGCGTCACATTCCCTCAGTTCCTGTATATGTATATGTATATATATGTATGTCTGCTTTACTTCCTGTACAAAACAACAAAGTTTTTTGTAAAAAGGAATGTGACAATTACTATAGGAACTGCAGGCAGGTTCTATATAATATATACACACATGCATTATATATAAATGATTTCTTAAAGTGCACTGACTGAACTTTTGGAAATCTTATCTTGCATCTTGACTTTAATGTTAAAAAAGGAATTGATTTATGAAGCATGTGATCTCCATTTTCTTTAATCTTTGTTACAGTTCTTATAAATTTCTTGGCGAAAGCACCATTAACTTCTTCTACCAGGATAATTTTCTCTATTTTTGCTATTTTTGAGAATATTCTAATTGGTTTCCACAATTTCTTCCTTTCACTTTCTAATAATCCTGGGACATATATCTCCACTGCATACATATAGATGGGTAAAATGTATGTTCAGAATACAAACATTTTCATGTCATCTTTCAGACAGTTAATAAAATAATTAAGTTTTTGTATTCTGAGGTACGCTACTTTTATTATATAATTAACATGAGAACTCCAACAAAGAGAGCTGTCAATATGGAGACCTAGATATTTAAATGTTTTTACATTTTCAATTTCATTTTTCCCAAAACGAATTTTCTCAGTAATTATTTTTTTAAGACACCCTTTCCTGATGTTTGGGTGCACAATAATTAATTCCTTTGTTTTTGAAATATTCATTTTTAAGTTTCTGCTTTCCAAAGCTTCAATTGCCTTTTTTACTGTTATTTTGTATTCATTGAAGTCTTCTGTAGCATTGTCACATCTGATTTTTCAAATTACTCTCATATCATCTGATATTTTGAAATATCAGCGATTTTCCTGTCAGCATCTAATTTTTCATTGGATATTTTGTTAGTTTGGTTGGTGAGTAGTATCCCACTCAAAGGTCCGCCTTGTGGAAGTCCAACAACTAATTTAACTTCTTCAGTGCATTTATCTTTGTCATAATGTATTCTTTGCAACCAGTTCATCATGTAGGCCTTTACCCAATCTGACAACCAAGGTGATGTTTTGCCTAGCTTATTTATTGTCTTGTTTTATGCTGTTGTATTCATCTCTCATCTGTTCTGGTACCCTTCTGACCAGCAGCTTGATGGGTTTGTCTGTTGTTGTGACCATTCTGTGTTTTTTGCCCACTGCTTGCCCCATGCTTATCTCTCTGCATAATTGAATATATGTTTGTGTTTTTCCAACAATCTCCTTAGTTTCGTGATTTCCTGTTCCTCCAAGTGTGGGTTAGTCTTTGTTCTTTATCGTGGGTGTTCTGTAGTCATCTTCTTCATTTGCTTTCATCCCTATGCCCTTGAGTTGGCCTTTGGGAGTACTTGTGACTTCAATAGTTTCTGTCCACTCACCTTTGAGTCGGCCATGTAGAGTACTTACTGTTTTCATTTGCCTGTCCTTGAGTTGACCATGTAAATTACTCACTCCATCATTGTCCTCTATTGCCTTCCAAATGAGTCTGATGTTGGATTTGATGTATTTTCCTTATATCTTTACTTGAGATTACTTTAGATTACTGTTTTGATTCATTGTGTTGAGGTTTGGTATTCTCCCTTTTCCATTATTAACTGTGCACATGCTAGATGGCATTCATACTGTAGCATCATCCAAAAGAACTAAGCTGCAAACAAAGATTAACGTCGAATGATTAATAGTGATTAGAATTATGATTGTAAAATTTAGTTAATTATCTTATTTATTTTGTAAGATNAAACCGCACTTATGTTATGGTTAGGAGTTTTTCGATTCTTGCCTAGTCTGACTATCAATCTATACATGTATGAAATAATTAATGCTTGAAACGACTGGATAGTCGAACCCTAGGAATATATCTATTCTTAATAGTAGGAGACTTGACTATAATCGACCGAATAAACGACCTTACATGTATCACTATTAAGTGTAAGTATAGGAAACTGCTATCTATTACTTAAATTACTAAGCCAGTAGTTTTACAGTAATGGCTACTTTAATATTATGTAAATGCAGTTAGTGTCAATGCCCGGTTGCTTTACTTAATCAAATCAACAAACACTTTACAACATTGAGTTTAAGTCAGTTACAACTTGACATGAGTACACGCACTGAGCTAAAATAAGGTACACATAATTAGTCATTCTTGAGCTGAGATGGCGCAGTGGATTCAGTCAATTGTTCATGAAGGAGAGGAACTGTGATGTGGAGATCAGCTTTGGGCAGTAGCCCACAGAAGAGAAGAAGAGGAAACGTCACACGGCTTCGTCACCTAAATAGTGATAATTAGTACTCAATTAACCTAACTAGTTAATAACAGAGGAAAAGCTTGGCGGTTCAATAACTTAGTAACTCCTCACCCGCAATTTACTGAGTGATAGTTATTAACAATAATACACGGTGCAAATAAGCCAGGTGGAGGATGTTACATGGCGACCATGACAAATAAGAACAAAGTCAACAGAGAGGAAACACACAGTGATACTCTTTCAAAACTCTGAAACAACTCAAAGGTAAAGGAAAAAGGAAGCAACAGAGCAGTGAATGGAAATACAAAGTCAGCAAAGGCAGAAAACCTTAACCGCAACAAGTGCAAATTGGACTCTTGAATCATAACCAAACTGGAAAGCCACTACGACATCAAGAAATAATGAAAACAACAAAAGTAAGAGAGGAAGTGCAAAGAAAGCAATACTGAAAACCACCACCCCTATAGCGACATGATTGTCATCATACCCAAGGAATTCCAAAGCAACCCAAACCCCAGAGTCAATAAGACAGGAATCCTCTTCTGAACTGGGAACCCAGAGATTATTGAAATTCTGAGAAAAAATAACCAAACCAAGAAACTATTATGAGAAGAAATTGGTTTACTAACAAAACAGATAGAAGACATTGAGCTGGCGAGTGTGGAAACAATCAGGAATATCCANCCACAGATGATTCAAAGAGGAAACGTCACATGGCTTTGTCACCTAAATAGTGATGATTAGTACTCAATTAACCTAGCTAGTTAAGTAGAGAGGAAAAGCTTGGCGGTTCATTAATGTAGTAACTCCTCACCCATGATTTACTGAGTGGTCGTTATTAGCAATAATACATGGTGCAAATAGGCCAGGTGGAGGATGTTACATGGCGACCATGACAAATAAGAACAAAGTCAACAGAGAGGAAACACACAGTGATACTCTTTCAAAACTCTGAAACAACTCAAAGGTAAAGGAAAAAGGAAGCAACAGAGCAGTGAATGGAAATACAAAGTCAGCAAAGGCAGAAAACCTTAACCGCAACAAGTGCAAATTGGACTCTTGAATCATAACCAAACTGGAAAGCCACTACGACATCAAGAAATAATGAAAACAACAAAAGTAAGAGAGGAAGTGCAAAGAAAGCAATACTGAAAACCACCACCCCTATAGCGACATGATTGTCATCATACCCAAGGAATTCCAAAGCAACCCAAACCCCAGAGTCAATAAGACAGGAATCCTCTTCTGAACTGGGAACCCAGAGATTATTGAAATTCTGAGAAAAAATAACCAAACCAAGAAACTATTATGAGAAGAAATTGGTTTACTAACAAAACAGATAGAAGACATTGAGCTGGCGAGTGTGGAAACAATCAGGAATATCCAAGTCAATATGGATACCAGACTAATTGAGCAAAGTGAAGTATTCCAGAATGAGATCAAGGCACTCACGAAGCAACTAACAGAATCAAATAGTAGATTTCTGGAACAAAATCAGCTTTTGCAAGAAAAGAATAATGTATTAGAGATAACAAACCGGCAGCTAATACAAGACAATGATATACAAGCTGCAGAGATAACACAACTGAAGAGTAAAATAATTCGACTCGAAACAAGCAAGAATGAACAGCCAGCACAATCACAACAGGACTTGCTGGAAGTAGAGAATAGACGACTGATTGAAGATAAAGATTTGAGGCAAGAGGAAATAGCTCAATTAAAAGACAAGCTGAGACTATTGCAGCTGACCAAAGAAGAACAAGACAAAATACAGTCCCACAACTTTCAGTTCGTAGGTAGAAAAGAACGCGAACTACAAGCTTCACCACTCCATGATCACCTATCGGAAGATTCTTCAGAAGATGAGAATGACGTGGAGAAAAAGAAATTCATTGACGAGATCACAAAGGCAATAACCACACAATTGCGAAAAGAAGAAGGGACAACAAAAAACATGAAACCCAAATACAACAACTCAATACTAAACCAGGAAGTGGGAAATGATATGATCCCTTGTAAAGCCACATTACCAAAATTTAATGGCAGAGTAGATGGCTACAATCCAATGTTCAGAGAATGGCTCCAAATGTTTGAGCTAATGATGGCAGAGAGGAAAGTGAGCCAACACTCAGCAGCAGCGAGATTCCCCCTATATCTGACGGGAGCGGCAGTGCAGCACTACCTGCTGTTAGACCCAGAAATGAAAACAGACTACGAACTGTTAATTGGCGACTTCATAGAATATTACGGAAATGAAAGTTTTAAAAATCAATACAGAATAATTTTAAATGCAATGAAGATGAAGAAGACAGATGACATTCGCAATTATATACAACAGGTTGAGAGGTTGGTCACACTCAGCTCAAGAGAGAACCAATATTCAAAATACGACCTCTTTTCACACATATGCAAAGGGATGCATGACAATATAAGAGCACAATTTGAAATTAAGTGCGATGTAGACGACAAATTAGAGAAGATGATCAGAAAGGCAGTGGATATTCAAGCTACGATCGAGAACAACGCGAGAATAAACAAAAAGGCAGCATGGCACAGAGAAGCACCAATGTGGAGGAGCAACCCCAAACCAAAAAACACAACGAAAACGTATGAGACAGAAAACAGGGAAAAACAATAAGAGTAAAAACCAAAGACGGAAAAATGAAGAAGGTTCGTGAAAAAGACATGAAATGTTATAATTGTGGGAAGAAAGGACATAAAAGAGACGAGTGCCACAAACAAATAAACATGATTGGGGAAGAACAAGGGTACTTTGAAGAAGAAGATTTAATATAATCAGAAGGAGAAACAAACAAAGAACCCCAAACTGAAGAAGAGTCGGAAAACTAAGTGGAGCACCGACTCCTAAAAACCACGCAGCAATAATGATTATGGCAAACATGGATATGGTGAACACAATGACAATATTGGTTAATGGAATAATGATAAAAGCAACCATTGATACAGGAGCTGCAACTTTGATAATTACGGACGACTGCACAACAAAGTTAGGGTTTTCAAGAGAGGATCTCACCAAGTGTAACAAAAGACTCATCAATGCATCCAGCGAATATATTGATACCAAGGGAATACTGGAAGCGGTGCAGCTGAGAGTGGCGAACACTATGTTCAAGCAATCATTAGTAGTAGTAGATACGCACAATAACATGCTACCATATGAGATAATTCTAGGAGACGACTTCTTAATAAAAAACAAATGCGTCATCAACTATGCAGATAGAACCATCAAAGTTAAAGAGGAAGAGATCGAGATCGAAGAAGAACAGGGCAGAGACAAAAAAATCACGTTCGAATTGCAAGAAGACATACATTTGCAGGCACATCAATGGAGAATGTATGAGATCAGAACAGCAGAAGTGATCACAGCCAATGTAATGATCTATGAGAGTAAAGGTATAAACACAAAAAGTGTATCAATGTATCAATGCCTTCAAGTATATGTGCAGTAAAAAGCGGAAAGGGTAAAATTCCAATTCTCAACCCAACAAATCAGAATGTAAACCTAAAGAAATCACACATCAGGATATTTGGAAAACATGTGAAATTGAACATTAGATTGATTTGGAAAGCATTGGAGGACGAAGATGGAGCCGACAACTTGTAAGGTCGATTCAAGGACTTACAAGTGGAAGCGCAAAGTACTCCACATGGCTGATTCAAGGGCAAGTGGACGAACACCATCCAAGTTGCAAGTACTCCCAGGGGCTGATTCAAGGGCATTGGGATGAAAGCAATCGATGACGAATACAAAATCCCAGACATCAAGAGTGAGAACTACCCATATCTGAAAGAGAACGAGATGCAACAATTAAGAGAGATGCTAGAAAGACATAAATGGATATTCAATTATGGAGAGATAAGCATGGGGCAGGCAATAGGCGAGAAACACAAGATAGTAACAACAACAGACAAACCAATAAAGCTTCCTTGTAGAAGAGTGCCCAAACAAATGAAAGATGAATACAATCGCATACTTGAAGAATTGATAGACAATAAAATCATACGACCAAGTGAGAGCCCCTACGCAGCACCAACAGTGTTTGTAAAACAAGGAGAGAAATACCAGCTATGCATAGACTTTCAGAAGCTAAACAAGGTAACAAAGAAGGACTCCTATCCTCTGCTGAGAATAGAGGACATGCTGTATGAAACAAGCAAGCACAAATAATTTACAACATTAGACTTGTGCAAGGCCTATTGGAAAGTGTGAATGGAAGAGGAGGACATTGAGAAGACAGCATTTATAACACTGTACGGACTTTATGAGTGGATCTACATGGTGTTCGGACTATGCAATGTGCTGGTGACATTTCAGAGATATATAACAAAAGGACTGAAAAATAAGATGCACAGAATGGAGGATGGTATTAATGCATACATAGATGCCAAAATTGTAATGAGCAACACAATACAAGAGCATATAGAGAAATTGGATAGAACATTGACAATTCTAGGAAAAGCCGGACTTCAAATAAATGGCAACAAATGCAAAATTCTAAAGGAAAAAATCATCTTCTTAGGAAGAACGATAGAAAAAGGCAGAATATCAATGAAAGACAATGCAAGAGAGATGATACGGAGAATAGAGAAACCAAATAATAAGAAAGATATCCAAAGGATAATGGGTTTCTTTAACTATTATGGCACAATTCATCCCCAACATCGCAGGGAAAACCGCGAAAATGACAAAACTCATGAGAAAATCGGTACCATTTATATGGACATGGCAAGAACAGGAGGAACTGGATAACATCAAGGAGGAACTAGTGAAACTGCCATCACTTAATACACCGGATTATACCAAACAATTCATATTAGACTGTGATGCAAGCAAGGTGGCTATAGGAGCAATGCTGGGACAAATGAAGAATGGGAAAGAAGTACCGATAAAATTCTTTAGCCGTAAATTATGGGCAAGCGAGGAGAATTATGGCTCCACCAAAGTGGAAATGTTAGCTCTAGTGGAGAGTATCAGAAAGTTCAGACATTTCCTGATCAGGAAAGAGTTCCGAGTACGCACTGATAACAGTGGCCTCATGTGGCTAAAAAAATTCTCGTGAGACAAATTGGGCATCGTATCCCAATGGATAGAATATCTTAATGAGTTCACATTCACAATAGAGCATCAGAAGGGCACCTTACACAGCAACGCAGACTTTTGGACGTCATTACCAGAGTACCAAAGAGATGCGGAAAAAATAGATGGAGAAAAACAGCAATTCCAGTTTCTACCACACAACCAATACAACGAGCTACCAGAGATCAATGTAGACAAGAAAGGTCAAATGGTACTACCAATCATAATCAAGGAAGAAATCTCTGAAAAGGAGACAATAGAAAGACAACAGGACGACGTAATCCTCAATGAAATAATAAAGAAACTGAAAGAACCTCGATTGACATTATTGAAACTAACAGCAAGCTACTTTGAACAATACCATTGGAAGAAAAACTGAAATGGGTTACTGTCAAAGGACAAAACAATCAGATTGCGATACCAGAGTATTTCAAAAGAGATCTTATACAGCAGATACACAAGAAAGGCCACATCAGAATAAAGCAAACAGAAAAAACGTTCAATGGGCTATTCATAATAACAGCCATAAGAAAAGTAATCAAAGACATCATCAACAAATGCACAACGTGTTTGTTACATAACAGTCAATGATTCCCAATGCAGAGAGCACTGCTAGAAAAGATAATAGCCACACAACTGAACGAAATAGTCCACATCGACTTTGAACAACTATCAAAAGACAATGAGGGGTACCAATTCCTATTAGTAATGGTGGACAACTTTACAAAATATGCGAGGATGATCCCAATGAAGAACACAACTGCGGAGACCACAGAGGAAATAGTAATGAAGGAGTGGATACTGTGATTCGGGCCAATGGAAACGATTATATCGGATAAGGGACCACAATTTGAGAGCGGTCTATTTCAGGAAATGGCTAAAATGCTAGAGATAGTGAGCGAAAGAACTACAGCATACCACCCGCAGGCGAATGGCGCGGTAGAAAGATTAAACAGGACTCTGATAAAATTAATAAGAGTAACAACAATGAGGATCGGCGGAAATAAATGGAGAGAGGTGATCGAGATGATAGAATATTTCTACAACACGTCGGTACATTCAACAACAGGAATCACCCCATTTAAGGCAATGTTTGGCCGGGAGGCAGCTACACCACTATCAATGCAATACACTGACTACAGTAAAGCTCTGAACAACAAATATGTGAACCAATTACGCAAACAGATTTCAGCAATTCACGAAACAATATGCCACAATATGAAGAAATCAGCAGTGAGACAACAACACACCTATAATAAAAAAATCTACGGTCAAGCGCACAAAGTAGGTGATAAAGTCTAAGCATTTGCACCAATGAAACTAACAGACACGAATCAGGTTCGCAAATTAAAAACGGTTTGGTCCAGACCACATACAGTAAACCAAGAATTGCCAAATAATGAATACATGCTGGATAACGGCAGACTACTGCACTTCCAAAATTTAAAAAGGGCAACAGCAGAAATCCAAGAAAACAAGATAGATGGAAATGCAGAATTTAAGTTAAGCCCAATTAAAGGCAAAGAGGTTATGTACCATATGTGTGATTTAGATAGTCTACTGGGGGAGGAGTTTGAGGAGGAATTCCCAGCGGATATTGGAAACGAACAATTGGAAAGGAGAGTGCAACCACAGAGGGCTGCAAGAAATAAAAATATATATAACCCTAAAACATGGAGTCCTGACCACAAACACAAGGAGGCGGGTGCCAGGAGTTCTCAAACCGGATGTTGATTCCAGGGCAGAAGGGAAGAGAATGACGAGATGGTCAATATACGACGCAGAGTAAAGAGGCCTCCTAGTAGTACTCAAGGCCAATTCAAGGGCAGAGATACAAATGGACAATCAGCCTCTTTGCAGCTTAACTTTCCTTCTGGGGGATCATTTGGCCGATTCAAGGGCGGTGAAACAACCGGAGTTCCAGGGGAAGGTGTGAGTGGTGGAAGAACCATGGGGATCCGGAAGTGATTCAAGGCTGAAGGTATCTCCACTGGAACCACAGCTGGTCAAGTACCATTGGTCATAACTGATAGCTGATTCAAGGGCAAACCAGTTGACACTAGAGGCACAAGTTCACAGCCTATGGACTGTGAACTGAGCACCAGCAGATTACCTTTACGAACAAGGCAAATAGACGCCTCCTCAGAAACAACATCAGAGCATACAGTAAGATCTAGAGAGAGAGAGAAAAGTATGTCAAAAATCGACGGGGAAAAGTTGGACCTGTATTTCATGGCAACCACAAAAATGCGGCACAATGCATTCGAGAAATTATCTCTGGAAACTAAAACATTGATAAGAAAAACCGTCAAAATGGAAGGAAGCAATCTGCCAATCCTATTAGATGCGGACAATTGGCCCAAAGTTAACGTACTACTAAGCTATCCTCGGGAATTAAACAAAACAATCAATAGGCCATACATGAGAAGTACAATACACATGACATTTAATGAGGATTTCACATTGGAAACAGCGCAAGCACTTATGGCATACAAAGAACAGATAGCTAAGATCCTGGAGATAAATCTAGATGAAGAAAACTTAACAATTATACATGTGTTAAGAGAAAAAGAATACACTAAGCATTTACAAAAACAAATTGATCAAACAACACGAATGGCGAGAGTACAACAGATAAGAATAGTCGTCATAGTAATGAGAGAGAATCTGGAGGAATTACCGCAATATCTAAAAGATATGGTATTAAGAACAGAAAATTTTTTCCCATGGGAAAAGAAAGAGTTCACGATCTCCGAGATAATTCGTTTTGATTTACAAATTGATTATTGGGCACAGATATACCCTAGGAATATATCTATACAGAATAGTAGAAGAATTGACTATCATCCAACAAACAAAAACAGCAGAAATGTTACAACAAAATGAAGGATTAGAGAAAGCCATGACATTATTCATCAAATGCAGCATGACTCAACGCCAGGAGCATTTGGAAGAAATCCAGAATGTTTGGGCGAATATGAAATTGCAGAAGAAAACAGATGAATCATGGCCAGAGATAAGAATAGAGGCACCAGTGCGTAAATACCACAAAACAGTAGAGATGGTATTGGCAGAGATAAATTGAGCATATGAGCTGAATACAAAAAAGGATTTTCATAAACTCATATTGGAGGAAAAGAATGCGCTGGAAATTAGATACAGAACATCCGCATGGTTGCTAGCAATATGGCTCACAGAGGAGAAAGATCTCAGGTTACCCGTAACAAGGAACCAAAGAATAAAACTAACAAAGGCAAAAAAGTTCGAGATCGCGTTATCACCAATGAACACGCAGACTAAAAATTGGATACTGAAAGGACACGTCGAAAAAATTGAATCCCCAAACAAAAACGAGAAACCAATGCAGACGATGGAGAAACTGATAAGCAGGCTGATAACAAAACACCATCCAACAGGGAGAATGTCGATAGTAGAACTGGCCAACATCACAGGGATATGCCCAAGTGAGCTACAGATATTTGAGGAACCCATGCAAAAGTACATGTGGGGTGCAACATCAGAAACGCGACTAAAACAACTACAGAACCAACTGTGGATAACTATGAAGAAGATAATCAAATGAAAGTTAATTGACACGAAGGATATAACACAACTAGTAAAACAGAAGAACGTGCAACAAGTAATAGATGAAAACATGAAACGTCACGTCAGAGACAGCCTGCGATGTACGTTCACGAAGATACTCAAAAGAGCCAAAATGCTAAAGAAAGGTGGAATAACGACACCAGTAGAAATATGCGAAATGGTAACAAAATCACAACAGGAAATCATGAAGGAGGAACAACTATTAACTTCATCGCAACTATTACTATCCCCAAAAACACAAACAGTAATCGACAGAATAAACGTAGAGAAGTGGGGAGATATGAGCCAAGATAGTACGATTGAATGGATCAACACTGACGATGAATGATTCCTGGTAGAGATAAAAGTAACAAAAGAAGTAAAGGAGATAGCAGAAAGGAACTACCAGAGGATAAGAGAACAACAAACAGTCGCAATGATGAAGTTAATGTTCACTGAAGCATTCACGCGCACAGAGCTAGAAGAACTGTTGAAGCCATTCAACCAAATTGCAGTCCACGTCAAATGCATCACATCAAAAATTGATATTCAGGAGCGCATACGAATGAACTTAAGCAAATGGGGATTAACGCAATCATTTTGGGAGACAATCCCAGAAGCGAAAATGAATTACCCCGCCACCATTGGCTTAGCAATGGCATCTAACACAACGGGCACCTATGATGAAATCGAGAGACTCGTCGACACAAAGATCTTACTATGTATGCCGCCTAAAACGATTGCAATACCTATGGTACTGCCTAGATGGAGACTCCTGAAAGAGGTAAAACCAGCAAAAACATTTCTACATGAATACAAATCATACGTGAACTCGCAACGTAAAGCTATAGAGATGACAGAACAAGAGGACTACAAGAGAACAAAAAAGATATTGCTAGATAATGACAACAAAGAACGCATTTATATAGAAGTAACCATCACCCCAGAACAGCTATAAACGAGGGGAAGAGCAATTCACATCCAACTCCAAGAATTAAGAGATGAAATAGAAAAACGCCAGCCACAAGCAGTCATGTTGTTTTTGGGAGTTAACGACATGGTGTGGACCAATATGTGGGAACAAAAGTATCACTACTATGACGTAATGAAAAGAGTGGAGATAGTCACTATGATGCACATTGGAAAAAATAATCCTGGTGAGATATCAGAGCAAGAAGTAGTGGAAAACATCAGCTTCTTCTATAAAGATGTAGTGAACACCCACAGCTTACGAAAGGTCTTCACCTTCTTTTATCCAAACACACAAATGAGAGCAGACTTGGCTCATACATGTAAAGCTGATATGCAAATGACACTATTAATAGCAATAAAAGGCATTTGCTTGTACGAAAAATACTTTGAAATCTTTTCACAAAAAATGAACGAACTACGGGAGATGACACCTATAGCGGAGAATATCAGAGAGACTCGATTTTTAAAATATGTGAACACTGTTTGTGCCAGTCATGAAACCGCACTTATGTTACGGTTAGGAGTTTTTCGATTCTTGCTTAGTCTGACTATCGATCTATACATGTATGAAATAATAGATGCTTGAAACGACTGGATAGTCGAACCCTAGGAATATATATCTATTCTTAATAGTAGGAGACTTGACTATAATCGACCAAATAAATGACCTTACATGTATCACTATTAAATGTAAGTATAGGAAACTGCAATCTATTACTTAAATTACTAAGCCAGTAGTTTTACGGTAATGGCTACTTTAATATTATGTAAATGCAGTTAGTGTCAATGCCCGGTTGCTTTACTTAACCAAACAACAAACACTTTACAAAATTGAGTTTAAGTCAGTTACAACTTGACATGAGTACACGCACTGAGCTAAAATAAGGTACACATAATTAGTCATTCTTGAGCTGAGATGGCGCAGTGGATTCAGTCAATTGTTCATGAAGGAGAGGAACTGTGATGTGGAGATCAGCTTTGGGCAGTAGCCCACAGAAGAGAAGAAGAGGAAACGTCACACGGCTTCGTCACCTAAATAGTGATAATTAGTACTCAATTAACCTAACTAGTTAACAACAGAGGAAAAGTTTGGTGGTTCAATAACTTAGTAACTGATCACCCACAATTTACTGAGTGATGGTTATTAACAATAACACATGGTGCAAATAAGCCAGGTGGAGGATGTTACAATAGTATCAATAGGATATCAAAATAATAGATGGGTAAAAGAAACAATTTCAATTCTTACATCATAATGAGGATAAAGAATTACCAAAATTATCGCAGATAACAAAGAGAACACAATAATGCCCATAATGATCAAAGAAAAGATCACTGAAAACAACATAATTGAGAAACAACAAACAGATATCATTTTGAGAGAAATAATAGAAAAAGTGTGTGATGAGAAAAAGATTCTAGGGAAAGAAGCTAATAGCTATTTCCAAAGATACAAATTGAAGGTAAATAACAATGGACTTTTATATGTTGAAGGAAAAACGCTAAGGATAGCAATTCCTGAGTACTAAAAAAGGGAATTGGTAAGGAAAGTACATGAAAATGGACATATTGGGGTAATTCAAACAGAAAAAACATTTAATGCAAGATTCATAACAACAAGTATTAGAAGAATGTTGGAAGATATAATTAACAAGTGTACAAGCAACAAAAGTCATTTCCAAGACAGATGGCAACACTGGAAAAAATAATAGCAACTGCACCAAATGAAATCTTGCATGTTGATTTGGAAAAATTTTCACAGGATGATGAGGGATATCAATACATGCTAGTATTGGTGGATAATTTCACGAAGTATTCACCAATGATCCCATTAGATTCAACAACAGCAAAAATCATGAAGGAATGGTTACTGAAGTTTTGACCAATGCAAGAAATAGTACCGGACAGAGGACTAAATTTGAATGCAAATTATTCAAATAAATGACTAAATTGATGGAAATTTAAACTGAAAAAACAATAGCATATCATCTGCAAGCAAACAGAGCTGTTAAGAGTCTGAATAGAACAATGATTAAATTAATAAGTGTGTTAACTTCAAGAATAGGAGGCAGAGATTCGAGAGAGGTCATAGAAATGGTAGAATATTTCTTCAACACCTCAGTACATTCAACAACAGGGATGACTCTGTACAAACCATGTATGGAAGAGAAGCGGCAACACCTATATTGATACAATACCACACATACTCCAGATAACAAATATATAAGGAAGATCAAAGACTAAATTACAGGAATCCATGTCTCACAACATGAAAAGATCTGCAATAAGACAAGAAAGAAACTTCAATAAGAAAATTTACAGGAAACCACACAAGAGAAGAAGTACAAGAACATATAAGCACTTTCTATGATGAAGCATCAATTTCAAAATCATTGAGATCAACATGAATTCTTTTACCCTAACACTGAAATACATCCTGATTTGGCTCACATGAACAGGATTGATGCTATAATGACGCTAATGATAGCAATAATAGGATTAAAGCTATACCAAAAACATTACAACATATTTAATGAAAAGTTGAATGAGTTAAGAAGTATGTGCACAATATAGAAAACATTAAAGAACCAATCATTTTTAAAACAGAAAAAGGTGTTAACAACCAAAAAAGATGTTGTTTGGAAAATTACAAAAGAGGAGCAGTACAAAAAAATAAACTAAGAAATGTCAGAAGTGAATGGAATCATAAAGAAGGCAGCAGAGATGGTTCATGGAGAGAGAGTAGTCATCCTTAAGTAGCTATGCTGGAGGAGGCATGTGGCATAATCCATCAGAAGCCATGTGTGGTCAAAATGAGAGAAAGAATGGAAGTAACTAAGACTAAAATGTAATATTGATTAAATTGTACAACACATGGACATGATAGATTATATAATTTGTAAAATGTTTGAAGCAGTTGATATTTAAATTAACTTGGTAGTATTTGGCAAACATCAAGATGACCAAACAGCATACACTAATTAATGCTGACAT
>CABFPE010000353.1:22960-34345 GCA_900660155.1 Hofstenia miamia | reverse complement strand
AATATTGTGCATTTTGAGAAAAACATCATAGCTGATTAAGTAATATTTGACAAATTGTAACAATTGAAATTACTGTTATGTATGAACAGCCATATTGGCAGAAGATTTATTTGAATTTCAAAATCAGCAGGTACTTTAAAATTTTTAAATAAATAGCTCAGAATTTAAGAGAAATTTGATGAACAATAAATTCTTCAGAGTTTATTTTATTTTCATTCTTCATTTATCTGGTTTGATTATTTGATAAAATGTGCAGCTAGGCAAGTTGTGTCAAGTAGTGGCTGGATTCCATCACGGGATTGATTTAAAGGGTCTTTGTGCCAGTCATGAAACCGCACTTATGTTACGATTAGGAGTTTTTCGATTCTTGCCTAGTCTGACTATTGATCTATACATGTATGAAATAAATAATGCTTGAAACGACTGGATAGTCAAACCCTAGGAATATATATATTCTTAATAGTAGGAGACTTGATTATAATCGACCTGATAAACGACCTTACATGTATTACTAATAAATGTAAGTATAGGAAACTGCAATATTACTAGTTACATTGTAAAGCCAGTAGTTTTATGGTAATGGCTAATTGAATATTATTTAAATGCAGTTAGTGTCAATGCCCGGTTGCTTTACTTGAACAAACCAACAAACACTTTAACAAATTGAGTTTAAGTCAGTTACAACTTGACATGAGTGCACGCACTGAGCTAAAGTAAGGCACACATAATTAGTTCTATTTGAGCTGAGACGGTGCAGTGGATTCAGTCATCGTTCATGAAGGAGAGGAAACGTGTTGTGGGGATCGGCGTCGGGCAGTAGCCCACAGAAGAACTGAAGAGGAAACGTCATGCAGCTCCGTCACCTAAACAGTGATAGTTATTATATGATTAACTTAACTAGTTAACTAATAAGGAAAAGTTTGGCAGTTCAAGAATTTTGTAACTCCTCACCCGCCCTTTACTGAGCGATAGTTATCAATAATAAAACACGGTGCAGACAGGCCAGTGGGATTCTACATAATTCCAGGATTCGTTTCAAAATGACAGCTGTTAGATTTAAATGATTATGATTCAAGGATACATATCAAGGCACTTAACAAAGATTTGCTGTCTTTCTTGAAGAATCTCATAAAATATAATGTCTATAAGCAAATTCCTTGTTAAACAAAGCATATGTTTTTCAAGAATATTCAATGAAGGGGGCGATGGGGTCCGGACCCCTCTAAAATAAGAATATATCATTTAAGTTGGTGCTAAACATTACAAACCCAATTTTTTTCTACCCAACAGGATACATCAAATTTTTGTATTCAAATTTAATATTATGTGCAAATTTTTTAAAACCCAGTACAATTTTTCGTAATTTTACAAATTTGATTTTGTTAAATTTTATCAAAATATTTATTACAATTTTTATAATTTGACGAGTAGGCACGTATTCATACTTTTATCTGAACATCTTGTGTAGCATCACCCAAAAGGAAATAAGCTGCAGAAGAATGATTAACGTCGAATGATTACAGTGATTAAATATAATCAGAAATATTGTTGTAAAATTTAGTTAATTATCTTATTCATTTTGTAAGATGCAACCAAGCTACAATATTGTGCATTTTGAGAAAAACATGATAGCCGATTAAGTAATATTTGACCAATTGTAACAAGTGAAATTACGCTTACGTAAGAACAGCCATATTGGCAGAAGATTTATTTGAAATTCAAAATCAGCAGGTACTTTAAAATTTTTAAATAAATAGCTTTGAAATTAGAAAGAAATTTGATGAACAATAAATTCTTCGGAGTTTATTTTATTTTCATTCTACATTTATCTGGTTTGATTATTTAATAAAATGTGCAGCTAGGCAAGTTGTGTCGAGTAGTGGCTGGATTCCATCACAGGATCGATTCGAAGGGTCCTTGTGCCAGTCACGAAACCGCACTTATGTTACGGTTAGGAGTTTTTCGATTCTTGCCTATTCTGACTTACGATCTATACAAGTATGAAATAATTAATGCTCGAAATGACTGGATAGTTGAACCCTAGGAATATATATTCTTAATAGTAGGAGACTTGACTATAATCAACCAAATAAACGACCTTACATGTATCATTGTTAAATGTAAGTTTAGGAAACTGCAATCTATTACTCAAATTACTAAGCCAGTAGTTTTACGGTAATGGCTATTTAATATTATGTAAATGCAGTTAGTGTCAATGCCCGGTTGCTTTACTTGATCAAAACAACAAACACTTTACAAAATTGAGTTTAAGTCAGTTACAACTTGACCTGAGTGCATGCACTAAGCTAACGTAAGGTACACATAATTAATTCCAGTTGAGCTGAGATGGTGCTGTGGACTCAACCATCGTTGTATAAGAAGAGGAGCTGTGTTGTGGAGATCGGCTTCGGGCAGTAGCCCACAGAAGAATTGAAGAGGAAACGTCACGTGGCTCTGTCACCTAAACAGTGATAGTCAATATTCAATTAATTTAACTAGTTAACTAAAAAGAGGAAAAGTTTGGCAGTTCAATAACTTAGTAACTCCTCACCCGCAATTTACTGAGTGATAATTATCAGCAATAATACACGGCGCAAATAGGCCAGGTGGAGGATGTTACAAGAAGACAAAACATTTGAAGAATCAGAAAACTAGAAGGAGCACTGTCTCAAGAAAACCATGCACCTGTAATGATATTAATGAATTTACATAACATTAACACAATCACAGTCATGATTAATGGAATTGTGATGAAAGCTACTATCAACATGTTGCAGCAAGATCCGTTATAACAGACCAATTTGCAAACAAATTAGGTTTTGAAGTAAACAAACTCAAAAAATTACAAAACAGACTAATCAACACATCCAGAGATTATATCAAAACAAAAGGAACATTGAAAAAGATGAAAATAAAAAAAGCCAACAATACATTTGAACAATCATTAATTGTGGTACACACATAAAAACATGTTACCAAATGAAGTGATACTAGGAGATGATTTCCTAACAGAAAATAAGTGCATCATCAATTACAGAAACAGAACAATGAGAGTTCAAGTAGAAGAAATCAAAATAGAGTAAGAAGAAGGAAGAAACATAATATTTGAACTAACTGAAGACATCAAACTGCAACCATATCAGTGGAAGATGCATGTAATAAAAATGGAGGAAGAAATAACATCAGAAGTTATGATATGCAAACAAAAAGTCATAAACACAAAATTCATATCAATGCCATAAAGCATCTGCAGAATAAGAAAAGGAGAAGGAAGGATACCAATACTAAATGGAACAAACAGAAACATCAATATAAAACAAACCAAAGTAAGAATTTATGGCAAATATATAAAATTGATCATCAAGGCAATATGGAAATCAATATAAGAAAACAATAGAGTGAGTAATTTGCTAGGTCAACTAAAGGACAAGTGAATGAAAACACAAAGTTATCCAAAATTTTGACCACAGGGTGTGTGGATGACAACCATCAAAGTGAGTAATTGCCTAAGCTGATTAAAGGGCATGGGGATGAAAGCTGAAGACAAAGAAAAATTACCCAAAATAAAAGAAGAAGACTATAAACATTTGAACTGGAAACAACTGAAGAAAGTATTGCAAAAACAAAGCAAAATATTCAAATATGGTGAAATCAGTGTTGGACAAGCCATTGGAGAAACACACAAAATTGCAACCACCACAGACAAACCAATCAAACTACCAGTAAGGAGGATGCCTGAACAATTAAAAGATGAATACAACAGGATACTCAATGAATTTGTTGACAAAAAAATTATAAGACCCAGTGAAAGTCCATACACAGCACCAACAGTGTTCATTAATCTGAAAATTGAATGAAATAACAAAGAAAGACTGCTACCAGCTGCCAAGGATAGAAGACATGCTGTATAAAGCAAGCAAACATAAATACTTCACCATGATAGACTTATGTAAAGCCTATTGGCAGGTACAAGTGGAGCCAAAAGACATAGAGAAAACCACATACACCATACAAACTATAAGAATGGATCAATGTGGCATTTGGCCTGTGTAATGCACCCACAATGTCTCAAAGATACATAACCAAAGTTCTAAAGAATAAGAAACACACAATCAAACAAGGAATAAATGCATACATTGACAACATAATAATAATGAGTGAAACTGTCAAAGAACATATACAGAAATTAGACAGAACACTGAAAATACTCAAAGAAGCAGGACTAAGAATAAATGGAAATAAATGTGACATACTAAAAGAAAAAGTGGTATTCCTTAGGAAGAATAGTACAGAAAGGTCAAATCAGCATGAAGGACAATGCACATGAAATGATCTGGAAAATTGAGAAACCCAACAAGAAAAAAGATTTACAGCAAATAATGGGATTTTTATATTATTAAAGTACCTTCATACCAAACATAGCTGGAAAAACTGCTAAAATAACAAACCTAATGAAAAATTCACTGTCATTTATATGGACATGGGAGCAACAAGAGGAGCTAGACAGCATAAAGGAAGAACTATTGAAACTACCATAGTTAAGCACCCCAGACTACTCTAAGGAATTCATTGTCAATTGCAATGTGAGCAAGGTAGCAATAGGAGCAACTCTGGGACAACTAAAAAACAATAAAGAGGCACCAATTTAATTCTTCAGCAGGAAGTTAAGACCAAGTGAAAAAAACTAAAGATCAAAAAACTGGAAATGATTGCCTTAATCAAAAGCATAAAGAAATTCCAACACTTCCTAAAAAAAATTCAGAGTATGTGTAGCATAATCCAAAGATCAATGCTGCTAAAAAGAATAAGAAAGAGATTAGTCAGTCAAAGAAGATTAACATCAAATTGTGATTAAATTAATATTAATTGTAAATCAAAATCAATTTAAGTTTAGCATCATTAATTTTGTAAATCCAACAAAGAGAGAACATTACCAATTAGTACTTGTTGACAACAATTTGGCAAAATGAAGGGAGCAATATTGCTTCCACTATTTTTAGCCATCTTGGCAGATGATAATTTGAAATTCAAATTGACAGGTACACTTTGAATCAAAACTAGCTTTGACAGTGGCATTGCAGCTTCCCTTCCAAACATTGCCTTGAATGGTGTTATGACTATCTTCATGTGCACAAACTTGTTATAAAAATACTTGACCATTTCAATTACTTCTCACCATTTCTGTCCTCTTATCCTTGATGTAGTGACTCTTATTAGCTTAATTAATGTTCTGTTCAATCTTTCTACTGCACCATTTGCCTGCAGGTGATATGCTGTTGTTCTTTCACTGACTATTTCTAATAGCCACAACATTTCCTGGAATAGACCACTTTCAAATTGGGGGCCCTTGTCTGTAATTATTAGCTTCATTGGTCCAAACTTTAGAATCCACTCCTTCATTACTATCTCTGCTGTTGTTTCCACCATTGTGTTTGTCATTGGGATCATCCTTGCATATTTGGTAAAATTGTCCACCATTACTAGTAGGTGCTGGTATCCTTCTTTGTCTCTCAATAAAATCTCCAAATCTATGTGTAAAACTTTGTTGGGTTGTGTTGCTAAGATCTTCTCTAGTGGTGCTCTCTGGGTTTGGAAATGCTGCCTGTTGTTTAGGAGGCATTTTGTGCATTTGTTAATTACTTCTTCTGTGACTTTTTTTACTACTGTCATCTGAACCTTGAGTTGAAAGTGCTTTCTGTTTGTGTGGTGCCTAAATGGCCCCTCTCATGCACTTTCCTTATGAATTCCCTTTTATAATATTCTTGGGATTGCAATCCTGTTGTTCTGTGATTCCACATATAGGAGTCTGTTTTTGTTTGTCTTCCATTTGTATCTCTCATAATAACTCTCTGTTAGTTTTGATAGTTTTAGTTGTGGCTCTTGCAACTTTTTTATGATTTCATTCAGTATATCGTCATCCCTTTGCTTTTCTATGATCTCTTGCTCTGATATCTCTTCTTTAATCATGATTGGTAAAACTGCTTGCTTGCTGTTGTCTGTGTTGACCCTGAATTCTTATCCAATTAAAAAATGCCTAAATTTCTTGATCTTTCAATTAGGGCTATCATCTCTAGTTTCATCAATCTGTAATTTTCCTCACTCAGCTTCAGTTTACACCTAAAGAATTGTATTGGCAGCTCTTTCTCATTGTTTATTTGTCCTAGTGTGCTCCAATTGACACCTTGCTTGCATCACAGTCCAGAATTAATGTTTCATTGTAATCTGGCATGTTCAGGTATGGCAGTTTTGCTAGTTCTTCTTTTATGTTGTGCAATTCCTCCTGCTCCTGACATTTCCATATAAAAGGCACAGACTTCCTCATTAGTCATGCCATTTTGGTAGTTTTCCCAGTGATGTTAGGTATGAATGTTCCATAATAGTTGAAGAAACCCATTATTGTCTGTATATCTTTCTTGTTATTCAGTTTCTCTATCTTCTGGATCATGTCTCCTGCATTGTCCTTCATATATATTTGCTCTTTTTCTATCACTCATCCTAAGAATTTGATCTTTTCCTTCAGTATATCACCTTTGTTCCATTGATTTGCAGGCCTGCTTTTCCTAAAATTGATAGTGTCCTTTCCAGCTTTTTGAGGTGTTCTTCTATGGTGTTACTCCTCATGATGATGTCATCTATGTATGTGTTCAAGCCCTTTTCCATTTTGTGTTTCTTGTTCTTTAGTGCCTTTGTTATGTATCTCTGGAAAGTAGCTGGCATGTTACACAGTCAAAACAACATATAAATCCATTTTTACAACCTGTAAGGTGTAATGAACGTTGTTTTTTCAATATCTTCTTCTTCCATTCACAGCAGCCAATATGCTTTGTATAGATCTATCATTGTAAAGTACTTGTGCTTGCTTGCTTCATATAGCATGTTTTCTATTCAGTGAAGCAGGTAAGAGTCTTTTTTCGTCAATTTGTTTAGTTTCCAAAAATCTATACATAATCTGTACTTCTCTCTTTGCTTTACAAACACTTTTGGTGCCATATATGGGCTTTCACTGGGTCAAATTATTTTGTTGTCAATCAATTCATTCAGTATCCTGTTGTATTTGTCCTTCATTTGCTCTGGTACTCATCTCACAAGTAGTTTTATCACTTTGTTTGTCCTTGTAACTATCTTTTGTGTCTTGCCTATCACTTGGCCCATGCTTATCTCTATGTAATTGAATATTTGTTTATGTTTCTCTAACACCTGTCTAAGTTGTTGCAGTTGTTTCCTGTTCAGATGTTGGTATTCATCTTCTAGTAACTGTGGCGTCTTTTACTCATCTTCTCCATTTCCTTTTGTCCCTATGCACTCAAATCAGCTGTTGGGAGTACTCACTACATTGATGGTTTTTGTCCACTCACCCTTGAATCAGCTCTGTGGAGTACCTACTAATTTCATTTGTAGACTAGCCTTGACATATTTTCTGATTATTCTCACATTGGTTTTCTTCATGTTAACATTGCAATTTGATATTTTTTAATCAAAACTATAAATAGAGAAAAATCATTTTAGAAAACTGTTAAAGGTAAATCTTATCTTTAGATTAAACTTGGTTTGCTTATTATTAAGTCATGTCAAGCTAAACAGTAAATGCATTAGTAGTGGCAAGGGCACACATTGGGAGTAATTTGAGGGTCCTTGATCCAAGCCATTAACCTGCATTTAGGTTAGGGATATGATTAGGAGTTTTTCTCCATTTAGCTGACTATTGATTCTTTCTACAACATGTATACAATAACAAAACTTCAAAGAAAATGCTAGTTATCCAATAATAGGATATTATATTTTATATTAACTAGACTAAGTAGGAGATGCATAAATAGACTGATAATGAGACCAAGCATGTATTACTAAGTAAATTTAGGTTAGGAAGCTGCATGTAACTATCTAATTAATTATTTAACTTATTTAAAGCCAGTAATTTTCAGTAATGGCTAAACATGTATTTATTAAGCAGTGACATTGCCTGGTTGCAAGTATAAATTTAACATTACAAATTGAGTTTAAGTCAATTACATCCAGCCTTGAGGGTTGCACCAAGTTAGGATAGGGAACACATAAGCTACTTCATTGAGTTGAGATTTGGAAACAATCCATCAGCAGTGAAGATTACTAGGTGTTTGGAAGATTGGAGATCATAGTCAGCAGTAGTAAGATGATGGGGAGACCCTGTTACATTGGGAAACCCTGAAGTTCTCATAACACCCATGACTATTTGCCATGTGGAAATGAAGCAATTCTATTGGACGCCATCTAGTGATGAAATATTTTTATCATAGTTAAATTGAACAAAATATTTTTTGGACAAAGTTTTCTTTTTTATTGCTAGGATTTGGGCAAAGTGACATAATTGATGACAAGAAATATTTTTGACAAAACTAAATTGAACAAATTTATTTTTTGACAAAGTTTTTATTTTAGATTGCAAGGATTTTTGCAAAGTTATTTAATTGATGACAAGAAATATTTTTGACAAAACTAAATTGAGCAAATTAATTTTTTGACGAAGTTTTTATTTTTGATTGCTAGGATTTGGGCAAATTGATATAATTGATGACAAGAAATGTTTTCAACAGAGTTAAATAAATTTTTTGACAAAATTTCTACTTTTGATTTTTATGATTTAGGCAAACTGATTTTTTTGATGGCAAATTTCACTTAAGGCGTGTTTGTTGGAAAATAATTGATAGATGCAAAACTCATTTTCTGTGAATATCCAAATAAAAGTCAAGAATTATTTCACTAATAAAAAACACTATAGATGCATGAAATAGATGTACACTTTCAAAAACAAGATAGAAATATTTGCCAAACTTAAGCATATAACAATATGAAATATGCCATTGTTAAAAAATCAATAAAAAATTGAAATGCCTGATATATGTGAGAAAAGTAAGTGCATTTTGCATTTTCACCAAAATCCAAAATATAAATTGGAAGAAATATTCATGCTTAAGCATTACACACATATGAAACAAAACATATTGTATATGAGCTGTAACTTTTTTAAAACTTGAATTGATAAATACTTCCAAGTAAAAATAATTTTTAAATAAATATAAATACATGCCTCCACAGATGCATACTCTCAACATACAGAGAAAAGAAACATTTATAAATAATAAATTTATTTAAAAAGAAAATATGAAATGCACTAATAAATGCTAAAGTTATTATAGCAAATTTCATCTACAGTTCAATGAACAATGATAATATTCATTTATATTGGAATGTGAATGCTGTAGGAAACAAACACAATGTGTATTTGTATGTTATGAATTACACAGTAGTATCTAAATTAATGATTAATAATCAAATCAAATGAGGTGATAGATCACAGTATAAAACACATGACAATTAAAAGTTTAAACAAAATCAATTAAAAATGTTTATAAACAACTTTTCTATTTATGATAAAGTCTATAATAAATTTAACATCACACTCCAAATTCACAGCAATTTATTAAAATAAAATTGATTCTGTTTTAAAAGAAATATCTGGAAAACTAACTAGGGATAATATTGCAAAACGTGTTGAGAATCAAAACAATATATGAGATTTAATTGTAAAAACAGCTTACTGAAAAGTTTGAAATCTTTCAGAGTAGTTGTCTTTCATCAATGTGAAATTCCATTATGCTGTCTGTGTACATTCTTATGTGTTGAAAGTTGCATGCTTTAGTAATGTCAACAAAGTTTTTATCTATGTGCATTGTTCAACTGTCAAATGTAACAAACTATAAACACAGTACAGCCATGTAAAATTCCATTATACCACTGTGTGCACATATTTGCATCTCTCTACAGACAATGTGTAATTTGTTATCTATTGTTCAAATGTCAAAAATGTATCCAATCATAAAGTTTGTTAACATATTAACATGAAATCCAAATCACTTTAACAATTAAATAAAACACTTTCAAATCATATAAAACTAGAATTTTTTTACAAGTTGGAAAACAATCTCAATTATTACATGTTTTTCCAAATTTATACAATTATGTAAATGAAAGATGCTACAAAACTAAAATGTTAATAAAGTAAAATGATTTATCAATCACCATATCTGGTAAAAATGAATAATAGCACTAGTATTAAATTTCATAAATTCTTGTTATTACCCAGAAATTGTTTTACATTTAACAGAACTTATATTGTATATATATATATATATATATATATATATATACAGAACGTATATTTATCCATATATACATATAGCTTTCTTAAACATTTAATAAAAATCTTAACATGAGCATCTTTACAAATTAAAAATGTTTCTCTGCAGAGTTTGTCAGTACATTCATACATAACCTTCATTGATTACAAACATAAATGTTGGAAGAATTATATTTATATACAGGAGGATATAAATTAGCAGTAGAAATCATCTTGTCAAACAATGTTTATTAATGTGTAATCTATATATTGTGAAATCTTTTCTGATAATAGTAAAATTTACAGTTCAACTACATAATGTAATTTGTAGAATGCTTTAACATGGGTATTTACATGTGAATATGCAACAAGGAATTGTTGTATTTAAGTGTATGTACATTTTTCTTTCTTCTCAAGTTGGAAAACAATCTCAATTATTACATGTTTTTCCAAATTTATACAATTATGTAAATGAAAGATGCTACAAAACTAAAATGTTAATAAAGTAAAATGATTTATCAATCACCATCTCTGGTAAAAATGAAATAAGTATTTTTCAATATCTTTTTCTCATCAAATTCAAGAATAAAATATTTGCGAGTAGGAATTTTTATATGAAACATTTCAAGATTGTTGTTAGTGTCATAAATTGGTTGTTAGCATTTATTGATACACATATATTTTTTTTTACAAAACATTTAAAAATATAAATTTAATATTATAAGAAATTGCTTGATAAATCATTTTACTTTATTAACATTTTAGTTTTGTAGCATCTTTCATTTACATAATTGTATAAATTTGGAAAAACATGTAATAATTGAGATTGTTTTCCAACTTGAGAAGAAAGAAAAATGTACATACACTTAAATTCAACAATTCCTTGTTGCATATTCACATGTAAATACCCATGTTAAAGCATTCTACAAATTACATTATGTAGTTGAACTGTAAATTTTACTATTATCAGAAAATATTTCACAATATATAGATTACACATTAATAAACATTGTTTGACAAGATGATTTCTACTGCTAATTTATATCCTCCTGTATATAAATATAATTCTTCCAACATTTATGTTTGTAATCAATGAAGGTTATGTATGAATGTACTGACAAACTCTGCAGAGAAACATTTTTAATTTGTAAAGATGCTCATGTTAAGATTTTTATTAAATGTTTAAGAAAGCTATATGTATATATGGATAAATATACGTTATATATATATAT
>CABFPE010000353.1:0-18211 GCA_900660155.1 Hofstenia miamia | reverse complement strand
TTAAACAAATTCAATTAAAAATGTGTATAAACAAACAAATGAAGTTTCTATTTATGATAAAGTATATAATTAATGTAACATCAGACTGCAAATTCGCAGCAATTTATTAAAATAAAATTGATTCCGTTTTAAAAGAAATATCTGTAAAACTAACTAGAGATAATATTGCAAAAAATGATTAAGAATCAAAACAATATCTGAGATTTAATTATAAAAATAGCTTACCAAAAAGTTTGAAATCTTTCAGGGTAGTTCTTTCATAAATGTGAAATTCCATTAATCCGCTCTATGTATAAAGTTGCATGCTTTCATAGATAATGTCAATATTACATGGTTTTATCTAGTGAAATTCCATTATGCCGCTATATCTATAGAGTTGCATGCTTTCATAGACAATGTCAATATTACGTGGTTTTATCAATATTCTATTGTTCAACTGTCAAAAATGTATCCAATCATAAAGTTTGTTAACATATTAACATGAAATCCAAATTACTTTAACAATTAAATAAAACACTTTCAAATCATATAAAACTAGAATTTTTTCATAAGTTGGAAAACAATCTTAATTATTACAAGTTTTTCCCAATTTATACAATTATGTAAATGAAAGATGCTATAAAACTAAAATGTTAAAGTAAAATGATTTATCAATCACCGTCACTGGTACAAATGAAGTAAATATATTTTCAACACGTTTTTATCATTGAATTCAAGACTTACATTTTTTTCCGACGTTTTTCCTTTCTTTGAGTTTACATTGCTTATGACTTTTCTAGGTTTTTAGACTTACATTTTTTCCGACGTCAGTCCTTTCTTTCAGTACTGATATACATTTAATTTTTTCATTTGTATACATGAATTCAAATGATCAAATTAGTCAAAATCATTATAAAAAACTGAATATTATGTTAAAATTAAGATATCTTTTCATCATTGAACAAAATGAAAATTTTATAACAGCATTAGTATAAACTTTCAAGAATGGTTAGAAAAACGATAATACACAAAAATACGTCTAATCTTTATTGTAAAATCTGATTTTATTTTATACAGATATATATACAGATTTTATTTATAAAAATAAATATTTCAATACGCTAAATACAATGAATGTTTAACAAAGGTTTGAATTGTTTCACANCATTGCATTGGGTTCGGTTGCTGTATAAACACATTGCCAGTTCTGATTTGAAAGTGCTAATTTTAGATTATTTAGATTATCCATATTTCGAATACACGATCATATCTAAATTAATGATTAATATACAAGTCAAATGCGATGATAGATTACAGTATAAAACACATGATAAATAAAAGTTTAAACAAATTCAATTAAAAATGTGTATAAACAAACAAATGAAGTTTCTATTTATGATAAAGTNATTGTTTCACAGAAAGTGCATGTGGTTAAAAAATGATATATTTATTAGTTTTTACATAATAAAAATTTGTTTGCTTTCCCAAATAGTATTAAACATTTATGAGATGTCAAATAAAAGCACAAAATCTCACAACAAATAAATAACTCGGCTTGACACAAAGTGCATTAACGTAAAAAATTAGTATTTTTACTTGCTTTTCAAAATAATAAATTGTATGAATTTTCCTTTTGGTGATTTTTTGTCTTTTCGAGCAAGGATATTAAACGTGTACAAACATTATCAAATTTTTATATTATTTTGTAATCAAATGAGACAAATTTAGTAATATTAACTTCTTAAAATACAAATATAACTTAAATTATTGAATGAATTCAACCGTCACCACTTGAATCTTTGTGAAAACTGAATAATGTGTTAAAATAAAGATATCTTTCCGTCATAATCATTAAACAAAAATTCAAACTTCATGACAGTTTTAGTATAAACTTTAAAAAAGGAGAAAGAAAAATGTACATACACATAAATTCGACATTTCCTTGTTGTATATTCAGAGTTTTTTGTATTTCGAAGCGGTAATGGTTTTGTTTTTGTTTTTTTAATATCGCATGTAAATACCCATTTTAAGGCATTCTACAAATTACATTAGGTAGTTGAACGATAAATTTTCTATTTGTTGAAAAGATTACACAATATATAGAATACACATTAATAAATATCATTTGAAAAGATGATTTCTACTGCTAATTTATATCCTCCTATATATAAAGATAATTCTTCCAACATTTAAGTTTGTAATAAATGAAAGTTATGTATGAATGTATTTACAAACTCTGCAGAGAAACATTTTTAATTTGTAAAGACGCTCATGTTCAGACTTTTATTAAATGTTTAAGAAAGCTATATGTAGTACATAACAAGTTCATTAACAAAAAATATATGATTATTTCAATATACTAGTCCATTCAATGGTCTAAAACTACAAACGTACACTTTAAAATTATTTATAGTTTGGCTATGTAATGCATTAATATTCACATCTTCAGCCACCCCTCCTCATTATTCATGAATTATATGTGGGCAATGACTTATCAACTAGCATACATCGTACTCTGGTATGCTTTCTTTCCTTCACTCTCAGTTCTTATCTTCCTTAACTCCTTAGTGACCTCTAGTAGGGATCCTCTAGGTTGCTCTTCTACATATTCCTTTAGCCCTAGTGCTTCTGCTTCTACTGTTTCCCCTACACCTAGCAGTCCTTTCTCTCCTTTATCCCTTGCCATGTACAGCCTATCTACATCTCCATTTAAGTTGAATGCTCTCTCTACTGCTAGTATTTTCCTTGTCTCCCTGTCTAACACCCTCAGTTCATTCTTGTTCCACCTAACTATTCCTGCTGAATATCTCAACACTGGTATTGCCCATATATGTATTAATTGTTTTTATACTATACTGTGTATTCAATGCTGACTTCCGCAGTACCTTCCTTACTCTCCTCTTGTATTCTTTTCTTAGCCTCATCTTTATTTTCTCATGTTCTGTTCTGTCCCTCTCTATCACTAATAAGTACTTGTACGTTTCCTTGACTTCTTTAATCTTATCCCCACTGCTTGTCCTCAAGCCATCTTCATCTATACACTTGCCTCTGGTCATTGTCACTGCCGCATAATTTCCTAATCCAAATTCCAACCCAGAATCNATGTTTTCTTCTCTGTGACACTTTTCTGTGTTCCTCCAGTATTCCCCATACATCAACTTCTGCCTATACCTTGTTTGTCCATCTGATTCCATCGTACTCTGGTATGCTTTCTTTCCTTCACTCTCAGTTCTTATCTTCCTTAACTCCTTAGTGACCTCTAGTAGGGATCCTCTAGGTTGCTCTTCTACATATTCCTTTAGCCCTAGTGCTTCTGCTTCTACTGTTTCCCCTACACCTAGCAGTCCTTTCTCTCCTTTATCCCTTGCCATGTACAGCCTATCTACATCTCCATTTAAGTTGAATGCTCTCTCTACTGCTAGTATTTTCCTTGTCTCCCTGTCTAACACCCTCAGTTCATTCTTGTTCCACCTAACTATTCCTGCTGAATATCTCAACACTGGTATTGCCCATATATGTATTAATTGTTTTTATACTATACTGTGTATTCAATGCTGACTTCCGCAGTACCTTCCTTACTCTCCTCTTGTATTCTTTTCTTAGCCTCATCTTTATTTTCTCATGTTCTGTTCTGTCCCTCTCTATCACTAATAAGTACTTGTACGTTTCCTTGACTTCTTTAATCTTATCCCCACTGCTTGTCCTCAAGCCATCTTCATCTATACACTTGCCTCTGGTCATTGTCACTGCCGCATAATTTCCTAATCCAAATTCCAACCCAGAATCTCTGCTTGCCTTCTCCAATGTCTCCACTTGCTTCTGCAACATCTTTCTTGAACTAGCATACATCTTCACGTCGTCCATGTCCCATAGGTGACTTACTACTTTACTATTCCTCTCCAACTTATAGTCTATGCCTGTCTCTTTTAACCTTTCTGTGATATGGATTAAGCTAGCTACAAACAGTAGTAGTGCTAAGCTATCTCCCTGGAATATACCCCGTCTAAACCTCAACCTATGCCTATTTACCTCAGGATGCCATATTCCCATCTCCCTTTCTAGAAACTCGACTCATTTCCAGGAAGCTCCATTGTCCTCTAATGTCGCCAATACCCATTTATGTGATATGCTGTCATATTCTTTCCTGTAATTTATCCATGCCATTGCTAAGTATGTCTTCCTTCTTCTACAGTTCTCCACCACTGCCTGGTCTATTAACAACTGGTCTTTGCACCCTCTCGTTTTTGTCCTGCACCCCTTTGGTTCCTCGGGTATCAACCTGTTCTGTTCTAAGTAACATGCCAGCCTACTTGAAATCACTGAAGTTAACAATTTCCAAGTTGTTGGCAGACATGTTATTAGTCTGAAGTTGCTTGCCTCACTGCTTTTCTTGGGTCCTTCTGTATCAAAAATGTCCTTCCTACTACCATCCACTCAACACTCACTCACCACACACTCCTTCAATGCCACTGCTAGTCTCTCATGTACACTTGTGAACTTCTTCAGCCAATACCCATGTACCTTATCTCTGCCTGGTGCCTTCCAGTTCTTCATCTTCCTTAGAGCCTCCTTCAGCTTTGCAGTTGTCATAACTTCTTTTTGTCTGAACTCCTTCTGCATCTGCTCACTCTCTATCTCTGGCCCCTCCCAGAACCTTATTGAATCCTCATATACTCTAGCTGTAGCCTTTTCTCCTACATCTAGTTCTTTGTAGAATCTTCCTTCTTGCATTTCAAACTTCACATTGTCTCTTGCCTGCTTTGCCCTTGCCCTATATTTTTTCAGCTTCTGCAACTAATATCTGCTTAAGCTCTTTTCTTGCAGTTTCTATACTCTTACCCTTACTTACTCTGCACCTGTCCTGTACTGCCTTACTTACCCTGATCTTCCATCTTTTCTGCCTAATCTTTGCCACTTTGTTTTCATGCTGGCTTTCTGTCTCCCTTACCTTCTTGTTGTTTTTCCTTCTTCATGGCTATGCCTACATTCTTCAGCACCTTCTATGCACCAGCATACACTAAGTTATTTACTTCTGTACCATTCCTAGCATCTATCCTCTCTAACACTTTATTGACCCTTGGTGTCTCTACTGCTAGCTTGGTTTTCTTAACTCCCCTTAGAACTGGTGACCTATTCCTCACACCTATTTTTCCATTAATCTTTTCATAATTGCTGCTTCAACTCCTGCATCCACTGGTTCTGTTGCTTCCGCCACTTCTGCCACTATGTCTATCACATCATCTTTGCTTTGTTTAGGATGTTCAACTCTCTTTCCCCTACTCTTATCTAACTGCAGCGTTCTCACTTGTTCTGCAAGCAATCCTCTGCTCTGTAACCTCTAATCCTGTTTTTGCTTTCTTCCATTCTTCCAACATTATTTTCCTGTAACACCTCTCATCTGGCCTGCTTCTTCTATAACACTCCAATGTTACTCTATTTTGCTTATCTGTCCATCTGTGCCATTGTCCATTGGTCTGTGTCCACTTCTTAAGTCCACATTTCCAATTGTGCAATCCACCTGTTGCCCGGAGATTCTTAGCACCCTCTGACCATTTAGGGCCTGCTGGGGACTGAGGTCCTTTGCTCTTTCAAGACTTGTCATCAGTGATTGTTATTGTGTTTACCCTATGAGGTTTCATTTTGGACTGCTCTTGTCTTAGGAACTTGATAACCAAGGCTTTAGAATGCTTTCTACCCCATGAGCTAAGCCATCCAGTTTTGTAACTATGATCATAGTTGCTCAACCTCAGCTTCTCAATCTGCATCTTTACCAACTGGGCTCCCTGCCCAACATCTATAATAATAATTATTTTTATAAAAAGTTTTTTTCCCATGCAAATATTTTTTACAACTATAAATAGGAAATTACTATACATGTATATTCATAAATATCTATAAATATGTTTTAATTTCTTCATTATTTATACATCAAATAGCTGATTGGTAATATTAATAAAAACATTAGACTAAAAGAAATATAATTCGCTCTTGAGCATCGTCAATTTACAAAAATTCCCTCTAAATATGCACTATTTACATATATCAACATAAATACCCATAAATTATATATTTTTTAAATAAAATAGCACCTCCGGGGCTTTAAAGTGAAAAATCATTAATTGATTTCAAAAAGGGAGTTAAAAGAAAACCTACAGCTCAAAAAAATTAAACATGGCAAAACATATTGATGTAGTTTATAATTATATTTTTATTTGCAATGTGTGTATTTTTAGTGTGTCCTATTTTAATCAATTTTTATTTGAATGTGTTGTAGCTTAGTTAATTTTTGTTGTACATTGTGTATACATTTTTGTAAATTTGTATATATGTAAATAGTCATTATGTATATATATATTTAATATATATATATATATATATATATATATATATACAATGTATTTTTATGCACACGATTGTGAATCAAAATATGTACTAAAACTATCATTACTATAAATTATTATAGATTATTAAATAATAACTCACCTGCAGCGGCCCAGCTAACCGGGGTGGTGGGGGTGATGCACCCTCCGAATATTTTTTCTCGAGGGCAGCAAAATGACCATTTAACAGATGTTGCGATACATTCATTTTATTTTCCACTAATTTTCTAAATTTACAACGCAGTAAGTGCATCTCTCAATATTTTCGTGAAATATGTATTTGAATAAGTGATTTGTGTTTTCTTTGTAAATGTAATTCTTGAATCTCAGTCACTACAAGGGTGACACATTATCTATATTGTCAACCTATTTGATTTCTTCTATTCTTCTGACCTAAACGAAAAACTAGCTTTAATATAGCCTAATAAGTTTTTGAAGGAACTCTTTTATTATGTCTAAGTAACTTTTTTCTAAGCAGTTCTCAATTCGAAAGTTTAAATTTAAATGTTTTATTACTAATCTGCATTTCAAATTGTAGCCTTGAGAATACAATTAATATTTGGTAGGTCTAACTTATTTTTATCCCATTCCATAGAAGAATCAACAAGGTGCAACGTAACCCAAGATGTTAAATCGCAGTCATTACCTAATCAATCTCAATTTTCTATCCTATGTTTCAGGGGCGTATGCAGAATTGTCTAATACTCTATCGTGATCAAGTAATTGACGAAATGGACGGTGAAGCCCCACTGAATTTATCAAAATATTCAAAAATAGACCTTCATTTTTAAAGTATTTCAATTTTTACAGAAAATGGTTTGATTTAACCAATCAAAATCAATTTTGAAAATCTACCCCTTTCCGTACACTACTGCTATGTTTTATTAAGTGTCAATCTCATCTTTTTATTACTTTGTATTTGACATAATTTATTTTCTTTCAACAATCATTTTGATATGTCAGCAGAAATTGGTCAAATAAATTCAGCCTATTAAAAGTCCTAATAGAAAATACATATTTCCTTTTTTCCTGTTGAAGCGCATGCATTCATGTGGCTGTTGCTTCCAGCGAACGTTCTCTTTGTAAGCTCAGAACGATCAGAAACTGCATGAAAACATTTGTGTGATGACCGACTGGAAGACTTTTGCTCTATACCAAAAAAAAATATTTAAGAGAAAATTTGAAAATGAATAGTGTAATAAAAACTGATGGTTACAATTGAATAAACAGTGATTGGTTTTTTATATGTGTATTTGAAATTTTCAAATCATATTGATTTGTCAATATTATTGGCAAAGCAATCAAAAGTAAACTAAGTTTTTGTTTATGTACATAGACTTTTAGCAGAAAAATTTCTACCATTGAATGAGGGTAGGGAACACTTAATTCTTATAATTTTAAATGGTTAATGTCAATAGGATTGCATGAGATAGACTTTTGTTTTGAAGATTAAATTGCTTTGTAATGAACAAAGAATGTAATCCTTAGACCACATGCAAGAGTTTTTTGTCATTTTGTTAGCCTTTATGATGTTTGTAATTAGAAAAGTAGAAAAGCAAATGCAAAAATTTGCATAATCAAATAATGGTAAAAATGTACTGAAATTGATTTTTTCAGGGCAATTAATTGTAGTGTTTGACTGACAGCATCATTTATTTTTTTCCATGCTTGCTGATCAAATTATGAATTGATAAGCGCTATTTCAAGATTCCTTTTTTACCAACTTGCACTGAAAACAAAAATAGCAAGAGTGAACTTTTCTTATGAAAAACTATTTGAATTTCAGATTTTACATCTGTGCTATCTTTGTTTTTCAAGTATAGCTGAGTGTTTTAATATACACCAGTCACCAAACATACACATGTATATCTTATATATTATTTTGCATATATTGGAAACTATTACAAAGGCTATCTGGATTGCACTATACATGCACATGTATTAGGTTTAGAGAAATAAACTGAGACGATTCTAGTTGCAACTATTGAAGAGGCAGCAATTTTGCTAATGCACCCCTCATATATTTTTCTCGCTGGACCTCTGCTCATCTGCTCAAAGTTGTCTAAGTAATTCAAAATTCCTTGAATTTGCGAACGTCTGGATATTTTACACCCATGAAGTTCACCTACAAATTGTGGATAAGCTACTTGGATAGATCCCGAGAATAACTTGATAGAGAAGTCCTCATAGACAAGCAATGATTTGTCCATCGTGGGTATTTCAGCTTTTAGAAGTCTATGAAAGCGTACGCATTTTGTATATTTGTCACAAATTCAATTGTTGAAAGGATGAGTATCCCTTAAAAGAATTACTTCGTCAATGTGATGGAGACGATCCAATTTGTTGAAATCATCTAATTGATCATGTTGAATAATACGCATCTTAGGGGGCTTTCCTGTTCGTATAGGTGTTGCGTGGTAAGAGTTAGGAAATGGGAAAATATTTTTCACAGGGTTTAAATGCCATTTCTACTTTTTCCTGTTTGTTGGTGTGAATGTAAACAAATCATCTGAGAAATGCTCTTCGCAAATGGTTGAATCAATTGAGGGCTTAAAGTTTTGGCGTCTTATAACAAAAATCCACTAATGCTTTAAGTCTTGGGATTTTGGAAACTGAAATTGCGTGCGTTGTGGTCCACCAACATAGCCGCTTTTACAATTGGGAACGCAGCATTTCTTACCCATCACACGTTGACAATAACGTTATTGAAATGACTGATAACAGCAGCCAATCAGTTATGATTAATTACCCAGTTGTTTGTGCAACAGATGTTAATTAAGTGCATAATATTATTTTACTGATTATTTTCTGTTCAGAAACTATTTAAGAGAAGAATTTAAAAAATAGTTATTTGAAAGGCATAAATATTATGGCCTCCTTTTTTGAGGCCGTTACTGCAATTGCCACGGCCGTCTCTTTTAGTAGGCCATGATATATATATATATATATAAACTATATATATATGTATAAACTATTACTTCTAAATCCGGATACTGGTATTGAAGAGCTTAAAAAGTAGAAATTTTGATTGTACTTGCATTATCATACAGCAGTGAAAACCTTTGTATAAATCATCCTGATAGAAGTAGTGTTGCATTACTCCGCAATTTCCAGTCTGGAAATGTGTTCCATTACTTAATTTGACAAATTTTATTGCAGTTAATGGGAGACCTCTGTGATCTTTACTCACACTGCTCTATATATTTTGGTGTTAATTGTTGTCTCTGATTTTTGTTTTAGCTGATGATTAATAAATTTTGGTATCATATATTTAAAAAACGCGGTAATTTTACACTTTCAGAAATTTCAATAATAAACTTGTTGCCATTGATATACAAAATCAATTAACTCATATGACATGCTAATTTCAACTAATTTCTGATTTTAAATAGGAGGGCCACTTGTTCAATTCTTAAGACAGCAGCATTATTCAAAATTACTAAGTTCAATTTGCGTGAAAAACTTATATAAATACGCAGCAATGTTAAGAAATAAACTTAAAAAACCTATTGAAGAGTCTTCTTAGTTTCTAACATTGGTATTATTCTTGTGTATCATAGGTTCTTACTAATTTTCTACATTCGCGAATTAAGTAGTTGTTTGTGCTCTTCAATGTATGTCAACTTCCAATATATTGGTTCCTTATCATTGATTTGATCTTGATTACATATTACTTTTTACTAACTGTTGGCCAACATATCTCTTAAAGGTTCATGACTGAATAAAAAATTATATGTTGTGACTGTTTGGGTGCATTATGAATACTACCAAAATACGATTTTTTACATTGATATCAGTCAAAAGTCTGTACACAAATAGATTACCTAACTGAAGCATAATTTAATGAAAACTTGATGCCTTGATTAAAACCGACTATATCAAACTCACAGAACCTATGAGTAATTAATTTGATAATAAGTGTACTCACAAACAATATAGAATGCAATTATATAGCTGTAAACTCAAAAAGGATGAAGACATTCCTCCCAAGTAGAGGAATGATACTACAAACAAGATCTATACTACTGTAGCATCATCCAAAATCCAACTAGGCTGAACAACGTCGAATGATTAATATTAATTAGAATTAATTGTAAAAATTTAGTTAATGATCTTTAGTTATTTTTGTAAGATGCAACTAAGCTTTAATATTGTTCAAAATAAGAAAACTTGTTAGCGAATCAAGAAACATTTGACAAATTAAATTGAGCAAAATAACCCTTACTTAGGAACAGCCATATTGGCAGACAATTCATTTGAAATTTAAAATCGGCAGGTACTTTTGTAGAATTTTTATAAATAGCTTTGATTCAACCATAATTTTGATGAACAATAAATTCTTCGGAGTTTATTTAATTTTCATTCCTACTCTTATCTGGTTTGATTATTTAAAAAAATGGGCAGCTAGGCAAGTTGTGTGGAGTAGTGCCTGGATTCCATCACGGGATGGATTCCCAGGGTCCTTGTGCCAGTCACGAAACCCCACTTATGTTACGTTTGGCAGTTTTTCGATTCTTGCCTAGTCTGACTATCAATCAATACATGTATAAAATAATCAATGCTTGAAACGACTGGATAGTCGACACTTAGGGATATTTATATATTCTTAAATGTAGGAGACTCGACTATAACTGACCTGATAAATGACTTTACATGTAGTACTAGTAAATGTAGGTATAGGAAACTGCAATCTTATTACTTAAATGATTAAGCCAATAGTTTTACGGTAATGGCTATTTTAATATTATGTAAATGCAGTTAGTGTCAATGCCTGGTTGCTTTATTAAATCAAAACAACAAACACTTTACAAATTTGAGTTTAAGTCAGTTACAACTTTGCTTGAGTGCACGCACTGAGCTAACGTAAGGTACACATAATTAATTCCAGTTGAGCTGAGGTGGTGCCATGGACTCAATCATCGTTACAGGAGAAGAGGAGCTGTCTTGTGGAGATCGGCTTCGGGCAGTAGCCCATGGAAGAACTGAAGAGGAAACATTGTAATGCTCTGTCACCTAAACAGTGATGGTTGATACCTAATTATTTAATTAACATAACTAGTTAATAAGATAGAAAGGTCTGATGGTTCAACAACTTGGTAACACCTCACCCGCGATTTACTGAGTAATCATTATCAGTAGTTAGACACGGCGTAATAAGCTAGGTGGAGGATGTTACACTACTATGTACACGGATGTTTACCCCAGGCAATGAGGAATCGATTTGAAAATAAATGTGACATCAAAAATGACATTCAAACTCTCATCAACAAAGCTGTAAACATACAACTAACGTTAGAAAATAACGAAAGAATCAACCAAGAACATGGTACACCCACTACACAAGCCTGTCAACAATGCTTCTTTGTAAAAAAGGACTCCATTAAAAAATCTTTGGAAGAAAAACCAATCAAATACGTGTTAGTGAAATGCTGAAAATGTGGTGAAAAAGGTCACATCAAAAAAGACTTTAAAACAATTGCTTACTTTGTACAAGATGAAAGTTTGTATACTGCTGAAGACCTAGAGAAAATGGAAAAATAGAAACAAAGGCGATTTAAACTAGAAAAGGTGCATCCCCTACACCTTGCAAGAGAAATCTTCATTGTAACAGATTTATTGGAATGCAACCTCGTTCTGATAACTAATAAATAATTCTCAAATTTGTTACTACATGTAAGTTGAGTTTGAATGACAGCAAGCTAACACAATTAGAAAAACCCTATGCCTATCCATAGCTTAAATGCATTTCTCAATCTGGGACTTAGACCTCAATAGTCGTCATTGCCATGGTTTCCAAATCATTACTTTGCAATAAATGCATAGCTTTGCATTTTAATCAAACCAGTAGTGAATAAAAGATAAATGTAATTCTGAAGAATTTATTTCATCATCAACTAAGTTTCTTGGAAACTATTTATACTAAATTTTTATAAACATATTGATAGTGAAAACAAGTACCTGTTGCCATAAAATTTCTGTTGTAACATGTAGAAGTTCTGTGTGTCTTATGTCTTAGGACTAAAATAAACGTGGAACATTTCGTCCACTGATTTATGTCAAAAATAGTTGGCAGCAGATATTTGTCTATACAATTTAATAAATCAGTTTGTTAGCAAATCAAATGAAAAATAGTAAGGCATTTTTTTTTGTTCTTCTTTGTTTCAATCTTAGTTTCTTAGCTGTGTTTTTCTATTTTTCATTGGATTATGCTACATGCTCTCCTCAGCCTGTGTTGATTTTAGGACTGCTTTCTCTCCATGCACTAGTGTGTCTGCTTTCTTAATTAGTGTTTCAGCTATTGGTTCTTACCATTGTGCATTTGCAAATTCCAGTTGCTTCATTAGTTTTAGTATGGTTTCTTTTACTGTTGTTGTTAATTCAGCCTATCATATTATTTTCTTCATCTGGATTTATTGTGCTATCATTGTTGTTTGTCTTAGCTCATTTATTTTCTTTGCGAATATTGAGTAGAACCTTTTGTATAGTTGTAGGTCTTTTATCCAGATAATCAATATCATTTGTGCATCAGCCCTACTCATATTGGCTAGTTCATCCCTCATTATGGTGTGGTGATAAGAGAATTTAAATACACTTAGCAGGCTTTTAGTATTTGTGACATCTTTATAGAAAAAGTTGATATTGTTTAGGATGTTTTCCTCTGTTACTTCTTCTGGGATATTTTTGTTCATTCTGAACAGATTATCTTGATTTGCTTAGATACATTGTAGTACATGTAGTCTTTTTGCCATATGTCTAGATAAACTATATCATTCACTTGTAAGAATAGCATTATTATTTTTAATGATCTCTTCTCTATTTCTTCTCATAGCTTTCTTATTTGGATATGTGTCAGTTCCCCATTTGTGTACAACTTGTAAGGCATTATTGTGCCCTCTATAAATATTTTCTCTTGGTTCTGCTCTTGTAGCATTATCATTTTCATTCATTTGTATTCATCTGATCTAATTATTTGTCTCAATCTTTGTTTGTTGTTCATGTACAATTTGTACTCATAGATATATCCTTTAGCTACTTTTCTATTCTTTGGCAGTCTCCATTTCAGAAGTAGCATGGGAATCAATATTGTGTTAGATGGTGTGCATTTTAATATCTTCATTATAATTTTTGTCTCAATTTCTTGGTATTCTCCTGTTGTTATTGGCATTGTCAACATCCCAATGGTTGCTGGGTAGTTCATTTTCTCTTCATTGATTTACTCCCAGAATCTTGTTGTTAAGCCCTTTTTCATTAATTTTAGTATTGTTGGTGGCTTGAGTTCTGTTAGATGTGATGCATTCCTTGTCTACAGTAAGTTGGTTATATGTCTTCAGTATTTTGTCCAGTTCTGTTCTAGTAAACACTTCAGTAAACATTACTTTCATCATGGCTACTGTGTGGTTTTCTCTTATGTCTTGGTAGTTTCAGTTAGCTATTTCCATTTCTTGTTCTCTGGTTAACTTGATCTCTACAAAGTAGTGTTTGCCTTTTGTATCTATCTACTCCATTATAATGGCTGGACTTAGATTTCCTCAATTTTCATGTTTATTCTATTGATTAATTCCTGTGTTTTTGGTAAGAGTAGCAAGCTTGTTGACAATAGTAGTTTGTCTTCTAGTTGTACTCTCTTTGTGTCTTAGTTGTCATTTCCAATATCTCAACTGGTTCAGCTATGCCTGCTCTTGNTTAATTTTAGTATTGTTGGTGGCTTGAGTTCTGTTAGATGTGATGCATTCCTTGTCTACAGTAAGTTGGTTATATGTCTTCAGTATTTTGTCCAGTTCTGTTCTAGTAAACACTTCAGTAAACATTACTTTCATCATGGCTACTGTGTGGTTTTCTCTTATGTCTTGGTAGTTTCAGTTAGCTATTTCCATTTCTTGTTCTCTGGTTAACTTGATCTCTACAAAGTAGTGTTTGCCTTTTGTATCTATCTACTCCATTATAATGGCTGGACTTAGATTTCCTCAATTTTCATGTTTATTCTATTGATTAATTCCTGTGTTTTTGGTAAGAGTAGCAAGCTTGTTGACAATAGTAGTTTGTCTTCTAGTTGTACTCTCTTTGTGTCTTAGTTGTCATTTCCAATATCTCAACTGGTTCAGCTATGCATTAGTTCTGCTCTCTTTATTGTTTTTATGAAGGAGCATCTGTGGATTTTTGGTTAGGAATCTTCATGTTTCCTCAGCTATTGTTTGTTCAATGTTTTTCTCTTGTATGCTTTCCATAATGTCTACTGTGTCTACTATCTTTCCTTTAACTATTTTCTTTGTTGTTAGCCATGGCTGCTCATCCATTTGTTTGAGTTTTATTTTGGACATTGCCCCCACATATATTTCCTTGTTGCTTCTTCAAATATCATTATTTTGTTTGTTCATATTCCAGTTTGGTTTGCTATTGTTACCATCAATATCTTGCACATTGAATGTTTTTAAGTGACAATTTACAATATATTCTTTTTGATTGTTTGTGTAAGTTTTTCATCTTTGACAGGTGATGCTAATTTTTCCATTAGTCCTTTTAAAAGCCAGTTTTTTGTTGTAATGTTTATTGGTGAAAATGCTATCTCATACTTTTTTGCCTTTATTATGTAGTTTCTAGTTTTTTGTGACATCAGGTATTTCAGTTTTTCTTTTTCTGTTAGGCATATTGCTAAGAGCCATGCTGTTGCATGGTATCAAATCTCTACTGCATTTATTTCTTCAAATACTTCTTTTCTGAAATCTTTCTTGGTGTTTAACTTGTAGGCTTTATTTATCTCATGAAAGATAATCTTTATAGATTTATGATACTTTTTCAAAGGCATTTGTATGTGTATCATTGGCCATTCTTCTTCTGTTTTCTTTTCCATTTTCATAATTGTCCATATGTTTTGTATTTGCTTTAGATTTAAGCTGCATTTGACGTACAGTTGTGATGCTTCCTCTAGGTTGTCTTTTGTGGTTGTTAGTTCTATTGTTTTCATTTGGTTATATAATTCCATTGTGATCCGTGGCTCTAGCATTAGTCTATAGGCATGTGCCCAGTAGTCTAGTTGTAAATCAAATTTGATGAGCTTGGATATTGTAGTTTCATTTTGTTTTCTTTCTCCTGCAAATATGTTTTGCATTTGCATGCACATTTCTTACAAAAATTTTAGTATATCCTCTATCATTTTGAGTGCCACCAACACTAGTTTTACTTTCTGTACCTCTGATATCCTCAATGTTTGCTCTATTTATTTTTCTAGGCTGTGATTAAATTCTTTTTCTTTTAGTATGAAGTACAGCTTTTCTCTGTCTATTATTGACATTCTCTTCTTCCACTCATTTCACCTTGTTGTAGTTTCAGATAGCATTCTCATTGATTCACAGGGGGCATGTAGCATATCCTGACTGAGTTTGAACAGTTGTCTAGTACTTGTGCTTGGTTTGTACTCCATTGTTTCTGAACTATTTCTGATGGCTCAAGCCAGTCATCCTTTAGTTGACTACCTTTCATACTCCTTTTCAGCATTTGACCAGCTGTGGATTCTGTAGTACCATCAGCCTTTAATGGCTTTTGTATTACTAAAGTTCTTCCTCTGCTTACACCTTCCCCTGGATACTTGTTTGTCCACTTGCCCTTTAATCAATGGTGCAGACTAATTGAAGGAAAGTTGGATCTGCTGTCACCTTGCATCCACTTGCCCTTTAATTGGCTGTGTGAACTACTAGGTGCAGAGACATTGCTGCTTTTTGTCCTCTAGCCCTTTAGTTGACTCTGAGGACTACTTGGCTGTCTCCTCTCTTCTCATTCATTGATGTTCTCATTGTTCTGCTTCCTTTGGTCCTCTGATTCAATAGCTTCTCCTCACTCTCTTTCTCAGGTTTGATGTGTTCTGCTTTACTTTTGTCACTCTTCTCTTCAGTGACTCAAATTTCATCATTCTGTTCTAATTTCCTAAATTCATTTAGTAATTTTCGTCCCATTTGTCAGTGTTATAATTAATATTATTTTTGCTGCTCTTTCAGGCATTGTTCTAGTTTGTGTTTCTTTGTCATCAACATTGTATTGGAATTTGTCTTCAAATACATCCTCTATTAGGCTGTCTAGTTCAACAATTTCATAAAAGTCTTCATTTTTGTTTCAACCTAATTTGAATTCTGCATCTTCATCTAGTGTTGATCCTTTGATGTCTGTTATTACTTTTTTCAAATTTTGAAAATGTAGTGTAGTCATTATTTAATGCATACTCATTGTTATCTAATACTTTTTTTGATTGTGACCTGACCATATGGTGTATAGTATCCTTACTTGGTTTACATTGTTTAACTTAATGGGTGTAAATGTGTATACCCTATCTCCTATCTTATACATGTGCCTGTATATCTTTTTATTATAGTTAAAATGTTGTCTGGTTGCTGATTTTTTTCATTGTGACACATCATCTCAGGATTGCCATTATTTGTTGCTTTAGTTGTTTTACAAATTAGTTATCCATTTTGTCTGTGTAGTTGAAGTACTGCATTGATAATGGTGTGATGGCTTCTCTGCTGTACATTGCTTTAAATGGTGTTGTTTTGGTTGTTGAGGGTCCTGAGTTATTGTAAAAATATTCGACTATATGTATTCCCTCTCTCCATCTGCTTCCACCTATCCTTGATGTGGCCACTCTTATCAACATTATTAATGTGCAATTTAGTCTTTTGACTGCCCCATTCACCTGTGGATGGTATGTTGTTGTTCTTTCACTTCCTATTTTAAGTAATTTCATTAACTCTTGGAATAGTGTGCTTTTGAGCTGTAATCCTTTATCTGTGACTATCATTTCCATGGGTCCTATTTTTAATATCCATTTGCATAGTATTATGCTTGCTGTTTCTTTGGCTAATATGTAGTGGTATCCTTTCTTGTCTTTTGATAGCATTTCAATGTCTATATGAACAATTTCATTTGATTTTGTAGAGATGATTTTCTCTAAGGGTACCCTCTGTGTTGGGAAGTGTTGCTTGTTGTTGAGCAGACATGTTGTGCATTTATTTATGACATCTGTGACTTTCCTTACTGATGTGATAAATTTTGAATTAAAGGTCATTTCAGTTTGTATGATGCCTAGGTGGCCTCTTTCTTGAACTTTTCTGATAATGCCCCTCCTGTAGTACTCAGATATTGTGATTCTGTTTGCCTTCCCTTCCATGTAAAGTAATGCATTCTTGTTTAGTTTCCACTTGTAGCAATTGTAGTAGCTATTTGCTATTTTCAAGAGTTTTAGATTTTCTTTCATTATTTTTCCCTTATTTCTTTTAGTATGAGGTCTTCATTTTGTTTGTCTATTATTTCTTCTTCCATGAACCTCTTCTTTCAGTAATATGGGGTTGATTGCTTCTCCTTTTTTGTCTATGTTTATTACTGGCAGTTCCTTTTATTTGTTGTGTGGTAGAAGTTGAAACTGTGTTTTTTCTCTGTCCTTCTCCAAGTCTCTTTGATATTCAGGTAACAAAGTTTAGAAATCAGCATTACTGTGTAGGTTCCCCTTCTGATGCTCTATGGTGAATATGAATTCATTGAGGTATTCAATCCATCTGGATACAATAGATCATGATTTGTCTCCCAAAAATTTCTTTAGCCATTCTAGGCCACTGTTGTCAGTTCATATAAAGCATCTGCTACTAAGCTTTTATGTAAATTGATTAATTCCTTTTGAATATAATTCTTTGTTAAGTGCTGGTAGGGATGTACTTATATACACTGCTTTTATCTTATCTAAGGCCTATGGGACACCCTGAAGTTCTCATAACACCCATGACTATTTGCCACATGGAAATGAAGCAATTCTATTGGACGCCATCTAGCGACGAAATATTTTTGACAAAACTAAATTGAGCAAATTAATT
>CABFPE010000352.1:782318-794557 GCA_900660155.1 Hofstenia miamia | reverse complement strand
TTTCAAAGTCATTGGACTAATATTGGCTGAGATAATGCTGTTTATAGAAAAAGTGGCCAAATACGTTTGAAAAAGTGGACAGGGTTATTTGGACAGTGAAAATTATCTCAGCAAATAATGGTCCTATGACTCTGAAATTTTGTTAGGAGTTAGAGGAGGCAGCCTGCATAACTATTCCAAGCCGCATTAGGCTTAATTTTAAAAAAAAAAACTGGTGTCCATTTTTTCTTCATTTTTCGTCCACTTTTTCTTTTACCAAAAAAACACGTTTGAAAAAGTGCGTTTTACAGGGTTAAAGGCAATCTAGTGTGTGTTCCTAAACTCTCCAGTTCTTCTGTTAAATTAGCATGCCTCCGCCTGTTTGTCACCACTTCTCTTTGTTAGGTCATTACTCAAAATACTACAAAATTTAAGTGTAGCTTCAGAGTTGGCAATTTCATAAGTGTTTCAATTATCAAAACAAAATCATTTTAGCCAAAATCTTGAACAACAGAGCACAATTTGTCTACTTTTAGTCTAATAGACTGTAATATTACTAAGGAATAAGGAAAAATAAAAACTATTGGTAGTCAATCCAAAATTATTCTTCCTGATTAAAGAAATACGTTGGAATTGTGTATTATAAAATGATCCTTGCTATTGCCATTGTTAATTACTCCTGTGTTTTTGCGAAAACAATGGTAATTTAATCTGTTTGATTCACATACGTCCACTTTGGCATTATTGTTGAGTTTAAAATCCTTAAGCAGATATACTATAAATAGCAGGATCCTTTGAACTATTCACTACTAACTTCTACTAAACTGGCAGTAATTGTTCATAGGTTTAGCCACTCATAATAGATCAGTGATAATGATGTCTTCATATCCAAGATAATTGAAGATTCTTTTGTGGATTCATTGCAGTGGCCACAACGTTCATCAGCTCTGATATTGAGGTTTCCTTCAAGCAGCTTGGTACCACAGTACTGAAGGACTCTTTTAGCTTTATTAGTTCACTGGAATGGAAGTTAATTTGGTTTGAAATTTTAGATTCTTTGAGGTTGAATTTAAATATGATTGATTTAGCATTTTTGGTGAGAGTATTGGAGCTCCCATTTCTAGCTTATAACAAATTGCCAAAGCTTGTATTGTACTGACCAGATCTGGACCAAAAGCCCTGGTAGATAGATAATCACCATAAAGTTAAAAGGGTAGGATACAGACTTACCCCATCGACCCCACTGATTGACAGATGAAGTCTTAAAGCTTCCTATGTTGCCTGTCTCTGCATGCTCTGAAAGTTTTTGGTGACAGGTCTTAATGTGCTGTAAATACCAACTTTTACTCTTATATGACTTTGTGACAGCTCTCTGCTATACACTTCTAGTTCTTAGCATCTGCTTCCCTATTGGAGATTTGCATATGATCATTTCTGACATGAAGTTTGAGAGATTTCTGATCAAAAACCGTATTCTTACACTCTGTGCACTATAATTGTCTCATGCTGACATGTGTAAGCCTTTGCACTGTTGCAAAGACCACCCCAGAAATTCTCTTTTAAATCAATTCTATATCAACAATGATCAGACCTGAAAGTTTGTGACTTGCTTCACTATCTTTATTATCCCCAAAGCATGATGTAGTCAACATGGAAAGTATTTGTAATTCCCCCAAAGTAACATCCATTAACCACTGTACATCAAGTACCCAACCACATTCCCCACCACTGATTTCTCTGTGCACTTGTGATGTGGCCATTAACTTCAGTAACTATTGATGCCTTGGTTATTTGCTAACTCAAGGTGCTAGTCACTATTTATGCTTGCACTGTGCTACATCATCTGGCTTACAAGAATTAACCACTTACATGCTACTATTGTATGCACTTCTTGGAAAAGAATAAGTTCATGAACCTTGGTTTTGATTAATCTATCCCAAAGTGAGATGCCACGAAAGACCCTTTTACAGATATTTATGGAAGTCTCAAGCATCTCAAGTTCCATAGCAGCTTCTGCCCATGTCTTTTATACATAGGACAGTTTGGGTACCATAACGAATTGTAATTGAAGGAAGAGAGTGCTTTGCCAAATTCATTCTGATGTGCTACTTGCTGATAGTGTAAGATCTTGCCAACAGCACCATTGCACTGTTGTCTGGCTTCAGAGAGGGTTGTCTCAGCAGTGCTGATTATTGAGCCTAAGTACCTAAACTCTGATATGATTTCAATGTTCTTTCCAGAGACATGAATTCTATCAGAAGTTCTTGCCAATTCCCTTATAACCACATGCACTTGGTCTTTAATTCAGAGTTATTAATACCTAGTGGCACCGAAACCTTTAACTAGACCATCTAGATAGCTCTGTATTTGTTCCCCAGACCTGCTAAAGAGACAGACATCATCTGCATACTTGAAGTGCTAAGTTTCACTTTACCTTCCATGGAGTCACTCACAGATCAGATAATGGAAAAGGAGGTTAAATAAACAAGTACGGGGACACATCCTTGTCATACCCCACGTTCAAGGCAAAAGCTTGCACCTCAATATTTGCCACAAATGTGTGCTTTTGGTGAATCATGTAAGAACTTAAGAATCTTGATAATCCGTTTTGGCACATTGTTTTCTGCTACACAAATTACTTGCCTTGAATGGAGTCAAATGCCTTTTGAAGTTCAATGAAACAAGCTGGAAGGTTTTCTTTCCTTAACCTAGCAGCTTCCTAGGCTTTTCTCAGCACATGAATGCCCTGCACAGTAGACTTGCATGATATAAAACCAAATTGGTAAGAGTATCGTTTTTCCACCTATAACTCAATCATTGCATATTGTTATTAAATTAACCCTAAATTTGATAGATCTGGGTAAATCCAATGCAATTTTTTGGAAGGTGAAAGCAAATGTCACATCAAACACTTGATAAAAATTTTGATAACATATACTTGTAAATCACGATTTTCAAAAAAAAGGAATTATGCATTTTGTTTGACATCATTTTATTCAACCGCATCTCTTATCTTTGTTTTACGATTAACTCATTATCTACCCACTAGCTTGCTATTCAGGTCATCTTGTTTTTTTTGCAACCTCTACCGACAACAAGCACTCACACTCAGAGTTTGCTGCTTCACGATTTCTTTGTGGATGCTGGTGAAGAAGATGGTTTGATTTTGAAAAGAAGGAACAATTTGAAAAGTAATTTGGGATGCACTTTAGTTTTCATTGTATTGGCTGAGATATCATTGTAATATTGAAGAAGTTGGCCAAAATATATCCTTTTCTGCAGCATAAAACAATTGTGTTAATTTGCATACTTACAATGTACATAGATAGTTCTTGTTTATCGAATTCATATTTTAAAAGCTCAACAATTTCTGAACTTGGCTTCATTTTGAATTAAGGGCAAATAATTAAATCAAAACTGTGCAGATTTATTAGATGCCAAGATATGCCAATGTGATTAAGTAGAACAACTTGAGGAATTATAATATAATCAAATAAATTTCCAAATGTACTCAGAGCAGTGCTGCATGAAGAATATTTTATCAAATATATCCATGTATTTGGACAAATGGTTTGATTTTGCATTGTAGGAAATTTGCATTTCTTTAATGAAATCCATCAGCATAAGTGTGTCTAAATTTTATCAGCTAATCAAATTATTTGTAGCCCCGCAGTTTTCAGTTTATGCTTTAGGACCATTGACGCTGCTTGATTTACTACACTCTCCCTGTTTTATATTTTAGTTAAAAGGCCTGCTTATAATTAGCTAGAATTCAGCTTTTTCCTGTTTTCCCAATTATTTCTAAAACAAGGGACGATTTACCTAAAAATATAGTCAAAAGGCGCAAAATGTATTTAAAAAACTTATTGATGCAAATGAATAAGTAACACTTCAATTTTTTTTCACTAAAGCATTGTCATCTTATCATCAGCAAGTCCCTATATTTTGTTAAAACTTATTTCCATCTTTGTGCTAGACAAAGGAGCAAATTTGAAACATAGGAGTTCAGAATGCGTCAAGATCTTAATCAACACAGAAGGTGCAGACCCATTTAGCACTGAGTTTATATCCATCAATATTTGAAATCTGGGTTTGAGCTTTTCTTGAAATGATGTCATTTTTTGGATTGCTGCTGAGTTTGCAGGGAGTTTTGATTGCGCATCTTGAAAAATAGCAAGTTGTGAATCAAGTGTAATTTTGGATAACTCTAAGCTCTTCAAAGCAGAACCTAGATGATAATAGCAACTAAAGTAGCATACACACTTACAACTTTGTGTGCAAACTTTTTTGATTTAATTAGGCGCACAAGAAAAGTTGTAAGTGTGTAAGTGATTCCAACTTTGTTGTAACCCTAATTTGAAGAGTTAAATTGGTTCTACTTTTGTGCACAACCTTTCGTGATTTAATTAGGCACATAAGAAAAGTTGTAAGTGTGTACGCAAGATCCTTTCGAAAAGAGGTCGACTTTCTTCAGACTGTTTGATTGTATTAGTTATAGTGCATTTTAGGCCATGCGCAAACAATACAACTTCTGTTTCTAACCCAATTATAGAGCACAATGTGATAGGATAATTTTGAAATAATTTGAATTCATCAGTTGTGGTTTCCTATTTTAATTGGTTTTGCAACAAAAAGTTGTATCGTTTGTACCCTACCTTACTGATAGATTTAGTTTTTAAAAATTGTAATACATATAATTCAACCAAAAATTTGTGCGCAAAGTTGTAATTGTGTATGCTTCTTAACAATTTGAGCCAATTGAACAGGAAGTTTTGGGAGATTCAAGTAAAACCTTTAGTTCTATTAAAACTCTATTTCCATCTGCTTCGAGTCCTTCAAAAAAAAATGTTCCACAACGTGTTAGAACTGGGTTCTGGTAGAACCCACTGGAAAATGTGCTAGCACAACACTAGCGAAACGCTAGCTACATAGCATATAAATTTTTTTTGATGATTTTTAGAAATGTATTATTCTTTAAGGTTTAAATAGTGAGCATAAATACTATTTCATATTCATGTGCACATTATCACTGGTGATTTGCTAGCAGAGTCAGCTACATGTACGCCATCTATTGTTAACTTTTTATTGGAAGAAAGCACTAGCATCACTAGGAAAAAAACACTACCACCAAAAAAACGCTAGCATTGCTAGCACAAACAAACGTCCAAAAGTGCTAGACAATCGCTAGCTATGTGCTAGCATATTTTCCAGTGGGAATAGGAGGCTTGTTTTACAACAAACAATGCACGTCTTTGATTGACATTCACTAATACTTCTTTGATGATTTGATCATTTTCATTTATAAATCACAAACACAGTGCAACCTATGTGCTATTCAGGTAACATGAATACATTTAGGAGCAAAGAAATCAGTAAAGTTATTGACGCTTTAACATGTATGTTGCTGTGTCAGTAACAACAAGACGAATTCCATTATACAGAATTTCATTCCCATATATGGTATGCAGTGCTTGGATCATACCTTGTATAACTGCAGAGTGATAAAAACCTTCTTTTAAAAATATTTATAATGGGTCTGTTGCATCATTTTCTTTGGCTTCATCTAGCCCAGCCCACGTTTAATACCATTCTCTGCTTGCAATCTGTAGTTTTATCCAATATAATGTAGATTTGATAGTCGCAAATGTCATTTTTAAGTTTTTCCATTTTTTTCATATGCAACTTGTCTACATATTTTTTTCTTACAATTGACTTGTCAGGGCATTTGAATTGAGTGTATTCCTCTATAAAACTCTTCCAACTAGATTTGTTCAATTTATTCAGTGGAATGTTGGTTTCAAGGAAAGTTTCAGGTAAACGTTTTTGAAGTGCCTGTTCTTTTGTAACCCATGAGATGGACTCTTATACAACATTTACAATAGTAGGCTGGTTTTGCTCTTGACTGGCAAGTCTTTTAACCCCAAGTGAATGGTCAATAATAGAGAAAAATTTGCATCTCAACAACTCTTTGTGTTCTAAAATTGTATTCTTTCAAATATTTCTGATGCAGATTGGCCAATACAAATTTGAAAAATTTCCTTTGGCTGATGACATTAGGCGTCTTCTGCCTAAAAATTTGATCTTTGGATGTTGATTTAGAAATATAGCAAGTACATATAATAAGAATAATTCTGGTAAGTTGAATTGATCATTTTGCCATCAGCATTACAAATTTGAAAAATTTCCTGAGGAATATCAGCGTGAGGTAGTGAAATAAAGATGAAAATGAAAGAGGAGACGATTCTCTATCCAGTAGATTTTTAATGCTTTATTAGTTTGAGTTATAACTGCTGAAATTTTTTGCAGGCAATCATGAAAATATTTAAAATTCCATCATTTGTTTAAGGTTAATGAGGCATATAGTATCGATTTATGGAACATAATCCATGATCATTGCTAAAACATCGTATAATTGTTTTTGAAGTGTGGATTTGAACTTATGAATTTTTTTTTGATTATCGAATATCAAATTTTGTATATTTAAATTGTAAATTTGTATGTGGTAAGCTTATGCAGCTGAAATCAAATTTGAAAATCAAATATGGGAAAATCCTAAGTTTTCGAAAATTTTCACAAAACTAGTGATTAGTATAAATCAAACGGGCTATGGTCAGCCAAGCCAGCTGGCCAGATGACCTCAGCCGAAACACTGACTTTGGTGACTTACAAATGTTTACAATTTTCTATTTTTTTACATTTCAAATAGAAGCTTTCCATGAAATACTGAATCCTATTTTGAACCTTTTAATTTCTGGTGTTCTTTTTAAGAGCATTGCTGAGTTTATAAAATAGCAGCCTTGAACAAACTATTAACTTTGAAGAAAGTTCAATATCGCATCACAGAATTAAGTATTCATCACAACAATGCTCTCTGAAGCAGTAATTTAACATTTGTTTATTGAATAAAGTTTAATAAATGAGTTTCCGTCCTTAAGCCCAGATTTATCAAATTCAATGCTTTGAAATGTATCAGAATATAAACATTTATTTATGCATCTATAATATCAAATTTAGATTCGCAAATCACGCAATATTGCCGGAACATGTCTTGGAGATTGGGGTTGGACATGTCACTGTTGTTGTTGTGCTACTTGCCAACAGTATGAGGAGCTTAATTTTGCAGGGGAAGATGATACTGTTCAAAGATGCTGAGCTACAAATTCTGAGAACTTTTACATTTTATATTTTTATATTGCTTAACACATTAAATGCTCTGCTTTGTTTCAATTGGTTGCATGCAAATTTTATCTATATTTCTAATTTAAAAATGTATCAAAACTGAACGGATGTGTATAGCTGCCAATCATGATCTTGACTGCTTTTATAGGAAATCCTTGATAATTGTTAATAAATGGTGTGCCAAAACGACTTAAAATAAGTTCTTTTAGACGTATTCCTGTTGGCGGATTTTTCCCCACCCTCTAAATTTTTAGCAGTTTTGAATATTAGATAATATTTATTTGTAATACCCTCATAGATATCTGACTAAAATTTATTTTGCCTCCTTTTGCTGCAAATAAAAAGTATTTTTTGATTCCAGATCCATCTGTGTCAATTTTCGAAGGTTTCTAAAATAATTATTAAGTGCCCATATATTATATACTATTGGAAGAAAATGAATCTGATATCAACTTCTGTGTAAATGTTTATAACACTTGTATAATTCAGCTGGTTTCAGTGTAAATTGTTCTTGCGTCTTGTATAATATTTTATAACAGAATTAATAATCACACATCTTCAAATGATTTGATATTTCTGTTGATGTTCTATGTTCTTGAATTCTTCTACGTAATTGCCTTGAATTTAAAAATTTCATAGATCGAATATTGTAACAATTTAGTGCTGTAAAATTTTGCTAAATATTTGAAAAAATATATTGCTCATTATGATTCTTTTTAATGATCCGGTTAAAAATCGGCTAAGTTGAGAAACAGTCCAGTCTGGTTAATGTATATGGGGACGAACAGCATTATTATAAAAAACCAAAGAGAATTGGCCATACTCAGCTTGGATTTGTCCATGATTTAATTGTCATTGGATATAAGAACATATTTCTTGTGCAATGCATTCTTGTTTTATTACATTACAACATTATGCTATCCTAAATGTTGCTAACAACACCATTAACTTAGCTAACTAGAATGCAAATCAATTTAGCTTTGTGGACATTATGTACTTCCAGTACAATGTAGACAGCACGAGATTAACCCAGCTTCACTTTGCTATTGGTAAATTTCATGTATTGCCTTAGAATTTAAAGACTTCTTGATTTACATTTTTCAATAATGACTGTTCCTTTATTCACAGAACAGAGAGTAGGGCTAGTAGGTATAAAATCTCATTGTAACTTTTATGCTTTCTCAACCAAGGAAAATAAACTTTCAAACCACAATTATTCATGATTTTTCTGTTTGTTGCATAACAAATATTGTGCAATATGATTTCTTTTCTCTAATGTAATGACGTCTGCTATGTATTTATGCAAATGTTTATATACATAAAGATAATAAGCGACCAGTAATCTCTGATGAAGTGAAGTAGATTATTAAATTATGTAAATAAATTGTAGTGCCTTGTTTGCACCCAAATGATTTACACAATTTTCATAATTATTGGTAGAGTCTGTTAGTGCATGTCTGTATGTACGCGTATAACGATTTATAAAGGACGCTTATTAATTACATTTACCGCTTGCACTGAGCATTTCATAGATTGATGATATTATGTTTTTTGTTATTTAACATTTGAATTATTTAATTGATTAAAATGGATTTTTGTATTTAGTTGTTAAGGGATCCGACATTCTTCTAAATGCAGCCTAGCGAACCCTATCCACCTCAAGATGGCTATCTGGTAGGTAAAATTTGAATATAGTACTGAATATCTTAACTTTTATAATTTTGAGGACAATATTTCATAGTAATATTGTGGGGCGTGCGCAGGGGGACTTGACCAAGTGAGTGACCAAATTTGTCCAAAATTTATTTTAAATTTGTTGATTGAATTTTTTATTTAATTTAAAAATTGAATTGAGTTTTATTTACTTATATTTCTTATTATTTACAGGATTATATCATATAAATCTCACTCATAGTACAGATTTCAATAAGCCAATATTTTTCTGTTCTGTGGCTTACCCAACATAATCTTCAATAGTTTGTACCATGCATATGTACAATTAAGTTATATACATTTATATTGCTAGCTTTCCTTACACTGATAGGTAAATCGTTCCGCAGTTTGCAAAATGTTGTTGTAAAAGAATTCTCCCAGTATTTGTTTTTTGGATGTATAATGCTTATGCACATATTTGCACTGTGATTATATTTTACATATCTCATTGGTAGTGCCTTTACTACTAATTTGCAACTGCTTTTTATAATCATATTGTCCTAAACTTATTTGTTCTTCCAATGGCATTTCATTGCACTATTTATAATAGTAATAATTATGAATATTTAAAATATTTCAGTCTGATTAGTTTCTGTAAAAAGTTTTCCAGGTGGATTTAATTATTTTTATTTTCACCACCAATTAAATTTACCAGATAAATTATGAATAAAAAATTTACAAATAAACAATTTTTGTCTGTTTTACCTTCATGCATTTCCAGCATTGTCGTCTGAGAGATGTTCTTACTAGAGAGTGACATCGGCTACACAAATAAACAGGCATGATTTCGGGCACAAATATTAGATAGTTAATTAATACCAATGAATTGCTGTTTCCCCATCTTAAAATGATTGATGTTAATGATCATTTGATTGAACAGAGAAACATGGGTTCAAATCAAAGACAACGTTTCTGCTCTCGTCGGATTCGGGTAGTAAATATTACGATTGGTTCGTGTTTGGAATCATATTTTCATTCTCTGGTTGTCACATCTACCTAAAGGGTGTATTCGAGGGTTGCTCATCAAACATTGTTAAATTCGATTGAGGAACCATTCCCTGTGTTAACTTATATTTCAGTGTCAGATGTTGAATTTGATTTGTTGAGAAATTAAATTTGGTCAAAATATAACAAAAAATACAGTGTTCCAATATAGAGCCCCCTTGTTAACTATCTAGAAGTACAACCTTGCATCTACCGAATTGCACGAGTCATTATAATTGGTTCATCTTTTCCACCAACCTTTTACACTTGACTTCGAATTGTGTTTTGAAAATAAAGTGTAACTTTCCGGTGTTTTTGATGAAGCAGTAACTCCGCATTCAGAGTGGGTGGTAACAAAGTTGCAACCGGGCCGATTTTTTCTGTCCGGGCCAGCATACCGTAGACCCGCATCAACACGAAAAAAATCAGTTCCGGGCCAGGGTGACAAAACTGAAATACAAAAACAGATAGGATCTTTAATTTGTAAGTTGTTGATATTTTGAAATAATTGTTTATAACTTCAACGGATCTGCTGAGATCTATAAATAATTATGTGCACATGTACGTGTATGTCAAAGAAAGATATATGTTAGTTTAAGCTTATGAGAAGAGATAAAGGAATTTCTTACTCATTAGAATCGGGAAGAATGTTAAATGGCTTAAAACTCGGATTCAGAAATGTGGACACCCAGTGAAGGCCGGTGATACTATAAATACTTAGCATCGATTTTCGTCTGGACGCACATATTATTCTAATAAGCCGTCACATGAATAGATGCATTGAATTCAACTTATCATCCTTTTCAATTAATGAACATACACTTAATTTCAGACATGATAAATTTCGGCCCGGGTGTTAAATTTTTCAGGCTCAAGCCCGGTCCTGTTCTTACCAATAATTTCAGGCCCGGCACGGGTCTTACCAATAATTCCAGGCCCGGGCCGGTTCTTGGGTTGTAATTTTCACGTTCTTCCATTTTATATTTAAACGGTTTCTATTTAAATTGCAATGATTTCTCATTTGTGTATATGCTAAAATAGCTTCTTCATATCCCTGTAGCAAATTTATGCACGTAAATTCCTAAAATGTATGAAGCAAGAACAATCAGAGACTGCAAAAATAACATCCGAGTATGAATAGTTAGGGTCTGGATACATTAAACGGCAACCCGGATCAGTCTACACAATTTAATGCCTTTTTGAAATTTTGCTAAAGATCTATTTATTTTTGCTTTCTTCAACAGAAAACCTAGAGCTTAATAGTTCTGAAGGATTAGAAATCATTTAAATACAGAATTCTCGTCTATTTTGCCATGCCGATCACAGCTGCGTTTTTCGTTAAGAACTTGGTAAGTCGCTCTCTAAAGAGATTTAATGCAAGTAGATTGATTCCAAATTTTTTCTTTTCTGACAAAAACAAAGACATACTCTCTACCACATATTTTGTTTTTTTTGAGATCACTTAACATTCAAATGTAAATACCATTTTTGTCTGATTAAAACGATCTTTGAAAAATTTGGAACTGCTCTTCAAAGTGTTAGGAAAAGAAAAGACATATTTCTTATATTTTCTCGAAATCATTCGAAAATATCTGTGATACGCTTATATTTATTACAAATTCTTAAGGAACTTCTTGATTTTTTGTCAAAACAACTACATAATTAGAAATCATTTTTAATTGATCTTCGTTCATGCCATCATTGAAGAAGAACGATCCATTGTCTTTTTGTCAAAAGGAGGTTCATTCAAAATCTTTGACAAGCTTCTTATATAGAGGAAGGATGTAAATGCCTCAAATGAAGCTAGTCTAAATTGACTCCCCAAATGTATATCACAATTGTTTTTCTGAGGCAAATCCTTTGAAAATATCAACAGAAATGACCTCTTGCCATTTCTAGGCATTCACATTAATAATTAGTATCTGCAAATCTATTTGCGGAAACTCCTGATCCAGCTGCAGGAATAGGCTAGATTTTGGCTAGGCCTAGGTTTTAAAGAGCTGTACCGCACTTGGGTCAGTTTTAGGACCATGTCCAGCTTTGTATATAACATAAATGTTGAACATAGCAGGTATTAGTGTTAGTCGTCTGATCTGACCACTTGAGACACTTAAGGTTTGTAAAGGAATAATCTAGTATCAAACACTTTTCCAGTATTAATTTTTCGGTTAAGACATTCACTCATCAATTTAATAAAGTCGCTGATTATATATATATATATATATATTGAATATAAAAAGTTAAAAATTACTTCAATAATTTATTTATGAATTTTAGTTAGACAGAAATATGAATGAGTGGAAAGCAACAATATTTAATAATCAAATGACATGAATGAACGTGAAGCAGTTTATGCTAATTATGTTTTCGGCTCGGACTACATC
>CABFPE010000352.1:764037-779302 GCA_900660155.1 Hofstenia miamia | reverse complement strand
TGACATGAATGAACGTGAAGCAGTTTATGCTAATTATGTTTTTGGCTCGGACTACATCCTGGTTAAACTTTTTTTACGACTCCACCCCTCCAAAAAATTAATGATCTCTTTTATGGGGGGGGTGGGGAGGGGACTGACCCCCAATTAAGTTGCATTGTATCGTGTAATCCCGCCTTTAGCATGAAGTTGCCTGTCTGTACACGTTTTAAATTTCGGAAGTTATAATACCAATGCTTAATTTCCTTTGTTGATTGCTAGAAAACAACCATGTTGTAAATTTTGCTCGCATACACAGTGTGCAAAGTTCAATTTTCTGTCTTATTCAAGGTTGAGCATCTTTATTAAAGTTACATGTACATTTTGTGTTTTAATTTTTTAAAGAAAAGCATCAGTGACATAATTTCGTATAATTGAATTAACCGTGAAATTTTAGTTGAAAAATTAAATTTTAAGCTATAGTGGAAATGTCTATTATGGTGAAAAGACTTGAGAGGTATATCTCCGGAGGAAAAATCATTTAGACGTATATTGAGAAAAAGTGATGAAAGCGATAACGCAAATATAGGTATATTCTTCAGAGTAAATTTGTATGTATTTCTTTAATACATATATACTTATGTATGTACTTTAAAAAATTAATTTCATGTAAATATTCTAACGAGTTAGTAAAAGAATTAGGAAAGATGTATAATTTTAACTTTGTATACCATTGGATTGTTTCAGGAATGCCTTATGCATGAGCAAAACGCATCTTGTGAGCGTTGCCAGTCTGGCGCGCAAATATTTGCCTATTTAAATTTCCAAAATACAAAATAAGCGGCAGCTAAAAAGGGTCTAATTTGATAATATATGAAATTATCTTTTCAAATAGAAAACAAATAATGACTTTCTAGGAGTTCATAGGATAGTATAATCAATGCTTTATCAATGAAGAAAACTTTTAGAACTTATTTCACATATAATTTTAATAAAATTGAGTAATTAAAAATGTATTTTTCAAAACGATTTGCATTGAAATTTCGGTTCATTTTTCAGTTTTCTTATTACTACATTTTAGATAAACTTATTTGCAAATATTATTATAAACTGATCAAAATCATAGAATATAGAATAAGAAACAATGTTTAAGAGGGCTTTAAGTCTGGTTTCACGAAGAATATGTTTACTTTGCAATACCTTATCAGGGAGGAGACGAAGCTTTTTAAGCAAATTGTTGCGACAAGGTTCTAGAGATGCGCGATCTTCTGAGGTTTACAAGTCGAACTTCTACCTGCCAAAGGTTCAATGTTTCAAGAATATTTTTAATCGATGCTTTTTTGTGCTCATTAATATTTATGTTTGCTGCACGTTCTGTATCCGGTTACAATTTAAAATCTTTCTTCTTTAAATTAAAAATGAATAAATATGAAATATAGCTTTTCAGTGCATTATAAATTCAATTTGCTTCATTGCTTGTTATTTTCAATCGGTAACATTGTAAATCTAAATCAGCTAATAGAAAATTCTCTCTAAATTTAACTGTATCGAATCTCAAATCGATTTCTCTCGATCTCAATTCCAAAGCCAATTTCTCAGAGACTTCAATATCTGATTTATCATATTATTAATTTTGCATTATTATGAAATGTCCAAAAATTTACGTTAAAGGGACAAATTGGAACATTTTACGTTGGAACAAATTATAGCGCACCGAAGAAATATTTAACAAGATTAACATGTTTAAAAGGGCCTCTTTGTTGATTGGTTATTTAAGCGAATGCGTAAAAAATCCAGATAACATTTATTAAATGCGCCCCGCCGTCGTTTCTTGATAGATATTGAGTTTGAGACGTCCGTAGCAGTTTTAAAATAATGGACAACTTTCTAGATTATATTAAACGTAATGTTTAGATTCAATCACTTCAAAATAGGGAAATTTGTATTATTTATTCATATATTTAGAGTTTTAGAAATATTTAATAAGAATCTTGGTGGGGACGGCCGCATGGGTCCCTAAAGACGCGACGCCACTGCATGCAGTGTTACAAAATTCCTTTTGGAAAGTACTTAACATGATTCTACGAAATCTGTTTTATTTTCACAAATATTGCATATGTAATTTTAAATTTTGGCTGTTTAGACACATTGATTTGCCGTTTCATTCTCATACACCAACTTCAAAGTCCGAAGCACAATAGAAATATGAATATGATCTCACCTCTGGTTTGTTCTTGACTACCTCCAGCGAATGTAGATTATGTTTATATACTCAGGATGGTGATAAATTATTATAATTAAGTCATTGCTTTGTCGTTAGAGGTGGATAACGGGAATTAATGCACTGACTAGAGCGATCTAAACTTTATATGATTAACCTCTCCCGCCTGAAAATTTTTTTTACGTTACAAATTTTGAAAAAGTTGTTATCAGAGAAATGATATTGAAATTATGCAATGTATTTCATCATATAAATAGAATCTATATAAACAATAGTTGAAAGCCCAATCTTTTTGTTGACCTTACATCTACCATCTTTTCACAATGGTTTCGCGGCTAATCCCCACATGAATGTATGCTTACTTAATGTCACAGTTTAAAAGCGATCAACTGTTTGTATCAGATGGTATTCGTTTAAAAATGTGGGATTGGGTTAAAAATTCGTGTTTATATGCAAAATAAATTAATATGTTCGGGATTTCAGCTTTGACCATAGACTACAAATATTCATGAATTGAAGAAGTCTATGCTTTGACAAAGAAAATCATTTTTACGTATAGCCATGCAGCAGAATGGTCTTTGGGATACGCAAAACGTTTTGGGGAGTATCTCGGACTAATTAACGCTAAGACCTGGCGCCCTTTGAAATAAATTTTTTATCCTAATGCAGACCACATTTTCCTAGGCCAAGAACTTTAACATTAAAATTTTGCTCTTGAATATTTTCATAAGAATTTAATTTTTTATTTTCAGAAATTTTGAATATAACAGTCAAACTAATGAATTCCATTTAAGAGCATAACTAGTTTTGACAGCTCACCTTTATAAGTTTTGCTTCATTTGTATTTAGCTGCTAGTTATTAGTTAGCATGATGTCTATGAATAAATTCTTTGTACTATTGGGCTATAGTTTTTGAAAATATATATGTTTGAAGAAACACTTTTGAATGATCATTTCCTGAAACTATGCATTTCCATAAACCAATAACTATAAATATCTAAGTTAATAATAACATGATTAAAGATTGATCTTGGACTTTGATTAGAAAGGTTAAATAAAATATTTGTGTACAAATTCTAATTTTCCTGAAAATATAAAATGTATTTGAATTCAGCTGTTATAGTGAGCACCATGTTTGGAACCAGTTGACTGGGTTGGGTTAGGTTTAAGTTTTTTAAGGACAAAGCAACGCAGTGAAATCAATTATTGTTTTCGAGAAAGCAATGAACAACAATGTATTTTAATGAATTTATACATATTTACAACAATCTGTTTCATTATTAACTTAATTAATGGTTTTTTTAATATTTGTTCTTTGTACTCGTATATAAAACACTAAAAACCTCAGTTAGGAGCTAATCAATTTTAGAAGTTAGGATATATTTGAATACCAATCAGGTTTTTATCCCTTAAACCCTCACAGTTCGATCAGCCGGTTAAACAACATGAAAATGAGAAGTACGGGTTGGGTTGGTTTATTATTTTCGCCAACCAGTTCAACCCATGGTGAGCATCGCGTATTTTGGCCATAGTAAGCCTTCACTCAATGAGGGCATGCTTCCAATTATTCAAATTCTAACAAATCCAACATATAATATACGTCTTCTCAGATCGTTCAAGCTTACTAAATAAATATTAAGCTGAACGAATTTCGATTAAGGGGCTAGTTACCTTTATAACTCATCATTTTAACTAAACAATTTTAATGTTTAATTTATAAAATTTAAAAAGTTTTTTCCTAAAAATTTGATTTTAGGGTGTGGGCAAAATTTTCATATCGCCGTGCCCCAAGTATAATAGTGCAGCACAAAGCGAGCTTGCAAAATGATTAAGTTTAATTGTTAAGTTAATTTATTATTTGATGACTGATCGCGCTCCTAATTGAATTTTTAGGGTAGTTATCCTCAACAGTATCCATTCCAGCAACCTCCACCGCCTCAAGTTTATGGAATAGATGCAACAACTCAAACTCCATACGCAGCAACTATAACGCCTCAACCAACTTACCCCGTTGCTGAAGATTTAAGAGAGTGGCGTAGTAATATATTTGGATGTTTTTTTGACGATTTTTCTTTAAGAACAATTATTCTTCCCTGCGTTAGTCATTGCATCGTTGCACATAAGCAAAACAAAAGCAGATCTTTATTGCGCTTACATTTTTATACTTTGGATTTTTTGGTGCCATCATCTTGGAAATACTGGCTTTAAAACAATTTATGGAAAGCCTTGAACAAACTGAAAAATTTCCAACAGAACATCCGCTCTATCTATTTTCACCATTTTTACACGTAATCACTTTTCAAATTGGCGTGCTAATCTTTGCCGTCCTTATCAGCATGAGAACTAAGGTAATTCTTGAAATATTAGTACAAAACTATGATAGTCCGTGTGTAGTGTTAAAAATCATTTATTGTTTATACATCAGGTTTTCATGTTGATTCAGTTTTTGTCTTTAAAATTATTATTAACAATTATAAGTTATACACTCACTAACTTAAAACAGCTGCAATTTATTATGCTGCAATTATATTGTTTATTATGTTTGGATACATTTTTACTGCTTATTGAACAATAAAGTGCAAAGCAATAATTGTATAAAATGATTGATGTTTTGTTGTAAATGTGAGGTATTTCGGGTTTATTAGTCTGTGTTTCCTCAAGCTGTAGTGTGGCAAAGATATTTGAGGAATTCGGTAGTTCAGAGGATGTATGCTGTTCTGTGATTTGGTCCACAATCTTTGATATATCAAGATATGACAAGAATATAGGTCCTCTATGCATTTACAATGAACATTACTTAATGAAAATCAGAAGTACAGGGTAAGCCATAAGTAACTTGATATTTTAATTAGCCACAAAAATAAAAATAAAAACAACCACAAAGTCAAAGTATATTTTTTATAATGATCAATACATGGGATTTATAAAAGTTAAATTAAATGTTCAATCGCGCCGCCATTGTTTGCAATAACCATTTCACATCTTTTGTGCAAATTTTCTACTGAGCGGCGAAGTTCATCAACGGATATTTCATCGATTTCTTTAATGATCTTTTGTTTCAAGTCATCTAAATCATTGGCCCGATATGAATGAAAAACTCGTGCCTTTAAAGTTCCCCACAGGTAGAAATCTAAAGGCGATAAATCAGGCGACCTGGGAGGCCATGGAACTCCGTAGCCTCTTCCTATCACACGATTTTCTGGAAGCTGACTTGAGATAAAATCACGAGCTAAGACCGAAAAGTGAGGAGGCGCTCCATCATGTTGGAAGATAACAGATCGCATTTTACGTTTTCTTTTTAACTCAGGAAAAACCGAATCCTTTAAAAGGTTTGTATAATTTTCCTGGTTTACAGTTTTATCAAAAAATACCGGTGTAAGTTTGTATCTAGCACTAAAAGCCATCCACACACAAACTTTTTGAGGATGTAGTGATTTTTGCATGTTACGATGCGGATTTTCAAATGACCAAATAACACAATTGTGTCGATTTACCAATCCATCAAGAGAAAAATAGGCTTCGTCAGACCAAACAATGTCATGCACTAACTCAGGGTTGTCAAGCACCCATTTGCAAAATTCCAGTCTTTTTGGTTTGTCTTCTGCAGTTATTGATTGTAGAAGGGATATCTTATAAGGGTTCATACCACATGAATGTAATACTCGACATACACTTCTTTGTGGAATATTGCAAATTTGACTTACTGAATACGAACTAGCATGACCAAGAACATTTTCAGTCTGTAATTTTTGCATAGTTTCAACCACCTCTTCTTTCCTTTCATCGATTAAAGACGGTCTGCCAGACTTAGGTATGTCATGTAATGATTTTGTTTCATTAAATTTGTTAATCAAATTAGTAATGGCTGTTGTTGAAAAGGGATTCTTCTTCAAGTTCCGCAGTTTTTTGAAAGCTCGCAGCGTTAATGTTGGACTTTCTCCATTTTTGTAAAATAATTTAACAATATCCAGGCGATCATCCAAATTCATTTTGTAGACGTTTAGACAGAAAATGCTTCTTATTAATAAAATTCCGTTTACCTAAATAATGATGAAATATTTCGTCACAAATTCTATGATTGGTCAATAATAATGATGAAATATTTCGTCACAAATTCTGTGATTGGTCAATTTTATACTAACCTACAATCTCAAGTTACTTATGGCTTACCCTGTATATGTCTTAATTACTTGTTTCTGAATGCATTCAATTGATTGAGAATCAGAAACAGATAATTGGCAGTTCCCTGCCGAAAAAGTGTATTTAGGGATTGGGTGAATTACTGAACAGTAAAACTTAATCCATTTGGAAGTGTTAACTCAATTTTGTTTAAGCACGTGGAGAACAAACAAATTTATTGATCCGTTGCTACCACATCCCAATTTGTGGTATTACCTATAAATTTTATGCGGTTAGGACAATCTTTCAGAAGGATGTCAATGAATAAATTTAATTGACAAGGTCCATTCGGTTCTTTGTGGGATACCGGGCACAGTTGGTAACCAGTAAAATAGTGTTCCATTAGGAAGCTTAATACGTTGAAGTTGATTTATGACAAATGAAGTTATCCAATCATAGGCATAATAAATATATGGCTAAGGCATTCGATTAGCAATATATAGCTGATGAGGTTGAATGTGTTGCATTGGTTAAAGGCTATCTCCTAATATGCATTCTTGAAATCTTAATTCCTATAAACTACTTATATGTTTAATCGAGAAGAAGCTGTGTTGTCATTCGTTTACCTACATCATCAAATGTTTAGAATCAATGTTGGCAAGAATTTTGTTTTGTAACACTTCCTTCAAGACAATTTCCTTGTATATGTTTGAAATGGTATGTGTTAGAGATATTAGTCTAATGTCACTTGAGTTATTGAAATTAGAATTGTAAGCTGAAGCTATACTCGCATAGGTCAGTAAGTCAAGCATTTATCTTGTTAGATAACTTATCATCTGCAAATTTGTGTCCAGAGGAAACGAGGAAAGTTGGCATTGTATACTACAGAATTGTTTGACATGTTTCCATTTCCACCTTTGTTTAGTTTTACAAGAACCCATTTAGTACAGATGTGCCAGGTGCAGTAAGTTTTACAAAAGTTTCTACCATGCACATTAGATAGCTCAGATTTACAGTAATTCAGTTAACTGAGGTTAATTGATCTATTCAAAGATCTTCCATTGAAAACTAGGTGAAGAACAGTATTTGAGGTTGTATTATCAATCAACAAAACATATTTTTCTATAAAAACGATCAATGGCTGCCCTAGTAACTTTAGCTCAGATCACTTTTGTGATAGTTGGAATATCAGGCTGTTTTGCGTTAAGTCTAATAGATTTTTGGTGCCATTCTGCAATGTTCGTGAGCTCCATTGCAAGCAGAAACAGATGGTTATGAGAAATGATAATCTTGCCAATAGTCTTATGGCAAGTATTGAACTAAACAACTTGACGAATTTGGAATTAACTTGTTAAATATTAGTATCCAAATCACCGCACAGGATTAGATAATGGTCAGGGGATGTATGGCCAGCTTCATCAATACATGGAAAGGGCTAAGGCAGTGTTCTCTTCATTGGTCCAAAAGTGGTGGTAGACTGCTGCAATAACATATGCTCATTGATACTACATAGACAACGGTCAGGGACCCAAAAAGTTGGAATTGGGTTAGGCATAAAGTTGGGTCAGGCCGGATTTTCAACATAGCAATTTGAGCAGGGCTTCGGCCTAATGTTTTAATCGTCAGAGAATGTAGTGCAAACTTTGTCAATGCACAGACAATGTGCATCTTTCTGTTAACGTCCTTCTACTCAAGTTTTGCATATTCATACATGCAGTAGAAACTCAAAGTCGACCTGTGATGTTTGCCCAAGACCGATTTGCCCTTCTCATCAACAAAGAGAAACTGTAACTAAATACAATGAGTGTTTCTTCTATACGAGAACAAATCTTACATATATTTGTTCAATATAAGTTGTTGCGATCTTATTATTGTGATTCATTGTTGTTCCTGAATAGTCATGCTTTCGAGGTTTGATAAAACATATTTTTTAAATTAAAAACTTTTCTATTTAAAAAATGGGGATCCATGCAATTCTAGTCATTAGCTAAGAAAAAGTAACTTCAAATTTACTGCTACAATTAGTAGCATGTCTGCCTTTTTAAGGAAGTTAAGTTAGATGGCTCGATAAGGGTTAAACAGAATTTCACACGTGCAGATAAAATCGAGTTTGAGAATCAAATATAGAAACATGTCAAGAATTAAAAAATTTTCAAAAAACTAGTGGTATAGAATACCTTGGCTGGAACACTGACTTTGGTGGATTACAAATTTTTACAATTTTCTGTTGATTTACTTGTCAAATAAAAGCTTTCCATGAAATTCTGAATCCCATTTTGAACAATATTATTTTTATAATCATAAAAAACAAGTCTTGTTTTTCTTTTTAAATTCATAACTTTGGTATTAATCAATATTTCCGATCAAAATAATGTTCAATACAAAAACATTTTTATCCCAAATGGCGTTACTTTAAATAGGAAAAGCCTAATATAATTGTGAACCAAATCAAGTTTTCCAGCTCGCCTGATTTTTTAGCAATTTAAAATGCCTGTTTCTTTCAAAATATTTTTATGGTAAAATTTGGGTTTTGATGCTTTATTTTCGCTGTTGAGTTTAATTGAAAACCCCAATTGACACAAAATTACCCTTAAAATTTCAAAATGGAACACGTTGAAATTTAGTTTTAGTATTTGTATTTGTGACATTTATTGTACTTCAAAAAACTCATGTGGAAAACGTGTAAGGATCCCAGCTGAACTGGTACCGCCAATAAAACCTAAAATGTGTATCTCATGTTTAGCAATTGATGTTTACCACACAAATCATTATGTGTAATAACATTTTCGAATAGTATGTTTCGTATCCACGGGCAATTCAGAAGTGAAATGCGTATTTTCGGATAGCGTCTGGAAATCAGTAAAGGACATACTTGATTCCGCAGATTAAGGACGTAAAAATTATATGAACCTTTTAACTGAATATCATTGCATATTTGAAGGATATGGATGCATCGATGTACCATAACACGTATCATTGAAAGAAGACGCTTGTCCAGTAATCCACCCACGATGCCACATTCCCACCCTCTAAACTTTGAGCAGTTTTGAATATTCGATGATATTTATTTGTAAAACCCTCATAGATAGCTGACTAAAATTTATTTTGCCTCCTTTTGCTAAAAATAAAAAGTATTTTTTGATTTCAGATCCCACTGTGTCAATTTTCGAAAGTTTCTAAAAAAACTATTACGTTTATCATATACTGTAGAGCGGTGCAACGTTGAACATGTAATATACCTATGGCAACTTTGATGAAGCCCTTCACAATATTCTGTTGAGATAAGGGGCTTCTTTAAACCACCATTGATAGCCAGTTATGGAAATTAACTGTAGCTCAACCTAGATCAAATTATATTAATTCCTTGAGGAGTTATCTTCAATAAGATGTGATGTTCAAAGTAGCCCATTTCCTGGGGCTACTTTGACCATGCATGAAGATATGTTAGATTCCTTTATATCCTACACTCTGAGTATTGCAACATTCATCTTATAGTTGTTTTATTGGCAGAAACTATATTACAATTTAATTTATCCTATAAAATACATTTAAAACTAAAAAGAAATTAATTAAAACATTGATTTTTTTAAAATTTTATTTTCCTTCGCGGCACAAGTAGCACAAAAAACAGTCTCTGCATATGCTTCATGGCACCAGTTTTCGCATTTTACACATTGAATCCAGTCCTCTACTGGGGGTCTATATACGTTTGATCACAAATAACGCATGAATAGTTGTTTTTTAACGGTGCCTCAACTGGCTTTAGTTTTTTTTCATTTTTTTCCTTTGCCAGTGGCGGTAATTAATCTATGTTGTCTTGATTATTTATTAAAGTTCAGGTAAGAATAACAAAAAGACTAGGTTGAAGAATAAAAACACTCAATATCATATTTTATTAAATTACTAATGATTAATACAATTAATATAATCTTTAAAACATTGATAAAAATGATAGGCCTAGATCAAGATCTGCTAAAATTAAGGGCAGGTATGACTACAAAAAAGTATTCAGTAAGCCTTTAAGCACCAATATGTTCAATAAGAATCAAATTCGATTGTTTTTCTTAAATAATCAATACACCCCAAATGGCGTCACGGGGCTACTTTGAACGCGTTCAAAGTAGCCCCAAAATTGGCTGACGTGCCACTCAGTGTTAATATTTCATTATTATTCAAAGTAGCCCCGTTTCTTCAAAGTAGCCCCGCTCCATGGTACTGTTTAAATAAAATGAATCTAAAACCAACTTTTTCCTGCTTTCTGAACATTAGTTGTGTGAATGTTTGTAATAAAAGTATAATTCCACTTTTTTATTCCACAATTTGATACATGCAAAAATGGGAATGAAACCATAAATGGGCTATTATGGAAATCAAAAAAAATACTTCAACCTGTCTAAAGTAGTGGTGTCAAATACATTTCATAGTGAACTATATTAATTGAATTAAAACGTAGGAGGTTGAGATACGGATTCACCCCTAGAGATAGGGTTAAATAATATTTTGAAAAAATGTGTTGCTATTTTTGCTATCAATCCACTTGTTTATGGCACCATGAACATAATTATTGCTGAAGATTTTAAAAGTTCGTTCTGATCTTAACATTATCTTGAAATGTTTTTATTGTTTGACCATTTGTGAGGCACTTAAAAATTTTTCCATTCGTATGAAATAAGCCACGTTTCTCTTTTTAAAATCATAAATTTGGTATTAATTGATATTTCCAAGCAAAATAGTGTTCTATGGCATATTAGTAATTGAAAATATATTATTAGTAAGGGTTTATGCGAAAAATGGCGTTATCTTAAAAACTGAAAAGCTTTTCGATACCCAATATAACTGTGAAGAAAATCAGGTTTTCCAACTCGTCTGATTTTTTAGCTGTTTTAGATACCTATTTATTTCACACAGATTTCATGTTAAATTTGCTTTTTGATGCTTTGTTTCGCTTCTGAGATTTAATGTAAACAATTGTTCATAACAGAATTTGACACAACATTTATCTTGAAATTTGAAAATTGAGTAAGTTTAACTTAGTAATTCTTAGAATACACCGGAATATTTCATATTTCAAAAGCAATTTTTTTGCTACATTTTCAAATGTTGAACATTAAAATATTTAATTGGCATGCTTTACTAATCATTCCCTAAGGAACTTGTTATTTTCATATTTTAGCTATTGAAGTGTAGAAATCATAAGCAATTGGTTGCATCACAAGTTTGTCAGTCTGATTAGTTTTCTTGGTGAATGTTTGAAACTCTGTGGCAATAAAAACTTTGTATCAACGAAAATCTCCTGTTATAATTCAACTAATTCAATGCTTATGAGTCAATGGTGGTAGTAACCTAAATTATAAGAGAAATATTGTAATGACATAAATTTAAAATACATTGGAATTAAAACTTGCGAGGGCGTTCAAAACATAAATTTAAGTAACTTTGTTTTGAGGGCATGACTGATCTTCCATGTATTTTTTAAGTTAATGTGTTACTACCTATTAATTAGAAATTCATCAATTGATATAGTCGAAAGGTTATGAAGAAAGTTATAATAAATTAAAGACTTAAAACGCAAAGGGAATAGTTAATAAAAATAAAATAGAAACATTGGGATAGAATTAAAAAAGCTCTAAAGAATTGTGAAAATAGCTAAGAACAGTTTCTGTAGCATTTTACTGTACTGAGTGCTGTGTAGTGCAATTTATATTATTTATTTTTCATTGTTATTACTGCTAGATAATCACAGACATCTAGAATTTAGAAATAGATAAAATATTTTAGAAAATATTTATAAAACAATTATCTAAATCTATCGTTGAATCATATGTTATTGTGAGCATTGAAATCATTTCGTTGAATTCAATTGCATAAATGAACTCGCTTAAAAATTCATAGAACCATTTGCTAAGTGGTATAAATTTCTTTATTGAAAGAACGCTTATTCTACTAAGAAAATTTACTGTTTTCTAAAAATCAATAGAAATCAAATTGTAGAAAAAATTTGACCAAATGCTAAATATATTACTGGACATTTTATATTATGTCACTTCAAAGAAGAACTATATTGCAAACACAATTATGAAAGAGTAAGCATTGAGAACTATTTCCACGCTTGTAAAGGCGTTAATTTACCAAACTTAAAATCAATTAATAAAACAACTTAGCCCTCCATTCTGAAAAAGTGACGAAATATTTATATAATTAACAATTATTTCCAATAACTATTTTGATGAAAAAATAAATATTATATTATAAAATTTTTTAGATTTGTTTGGGAAGTGTGTATATACTTACAATAAACTACATTTTTAAATATTCAAAAAAATTTAATGAATAATATTTTCGATGTTTTACTAACATAAATTTTTTAAATTGCATTTATAAGTGTCATCGATCTTATATATATATATATATATATATATATATAATATTCGTATTCTGTAAAGCTACTATTTAAAGTTTGTAATATGATACTAATATCATAATTTTTTGTAAGTCTTAAGTCAAGGATTTTTAAATTTAGAACCTCTTTTTTAAGTCCTTTGCTGATTTATTGAAAGTTCATAAGTACAATGTAATCAGTAAAATTTTTCTTTGAAGCTTAGACAAATTCAATAAGCCAAAATGTCTAAAAGTCTTTATTGAACAGCAAAATTTATAAGAACACTTTTTTCGCCTATAATTAATTCTAATAATTATTTATAGGAAATTTTCTTATTGTAACGCATTTCAAATAGTGCTCGGTGGTTTCAAGAATGATTTCAGTATTAGTTTTTTTATACATTAAAACCCAGTTTTGGTTTCTGTTTTTTTACCAAATTACTAACGGTATTAGTAAATGTTATTCGAAAGAAAAATACCTTTTTAAGATATATTATAAATATACTCAATTTATTTAGTTTTTAGTCAAGTGAAACAAAATAACGTTTCAGCTTGGCAACCATTATAGCTTTTGTCCCAAAGAAACTATATCGTTTCTTAGAAATAATATTATAGTTGGATGTAATTGCTGAAAACCAAAAACTCGGTTTGCATTTCTTTTCTCGGGTCGGTTTCGGTTTTGAGTGGAAGCCACGGTTTTTCTGTTTTAGATGAAGAACTCTATTCAAAAGTGATTCTACATAGTTTGAAACCAATCCGATATGTAGGTTTTGAATAAAACACGACTTTTTTTTAGCTTTCTCTACACACGTTCTATGAAATCTTGGAACGTCAATTTAACACTAGAACAGTGAGCACTGTCCAATGTGAAAATTATTAATTGGAAACAAAAATTTCTACTAATAGCAAATTCAATGAAATTTTCATTGGAATTATGTGTATCTGCAAGTGCTTTTGCTGAAAGAATAATGAAGCAAACAAAAAGCCGCATAGGCCATTTTGAACAATCGTCGTGTTTCTATTGCTAAACTAAAAAAGATAATCAATTTATCTCTGTAAATTTAACAAAAGAACAAGGAGAAGCATTATCATATGGAATGCAAATGAGCTCTCATTCAAAAAATAGCATTTCGAAGTTTCAAACTGAGGCTACGTCGGCGTATCAACCGTTGATAAGATGTGAAAATCCAAATAATCAACTTACAAATGATTTGAAGTAAAAAATATTTTCGTTTACTGCTGATTATCTGAAAAAACCGAATACTTCAAAAATGATAACATCTCTTTACATGTCGTTTAATAAACTTGCAAAGAATGAATTTCTTTTTTTAAAGTTTGATAAGGGTAATGGGATTTTGATAACTGATAAAAGTATTTTGAAAAAATGAATGAGATACTCAAAGATAGTTCTAAGTTTGCAAGGTGCAATGATAATAACAGATTAAAAAAAAATATTTTCATCAATGAAGAAGAAAAATTTTACAAACAATTATTTAAAATGGTTGATGATAAAGATGTTTTATAGTCCACGGTGTTAACCAAGCCGATTGTGTGGTCAAATGAACATTCATAAAAATAACAAAGATCCACCATTTACACCCATTTTGATTAACTCAAATATCTATAAATCATCAAAAGGACTTGATGAACTCCTTAAAAAAATATATTCCAACAAAGTATAATCTGAATGATGCATTTGATTTCTTAGACAAACCTAAAGAAGATTTTGAAGAAAATAAAAGAAATAGAAAATTTATTGCAAGCTTTAATTTGAAGTCCATATTTACAAACATTCCAGTTAAAAAAAGGTAACAGACCATATCATAAGATTAATTCCAGCGAATGAAATATCTATCAATCATAACATTTTAAGAAAATTATTGAACATGAATTGTCCAAATATAAAACTTATATTTAATGAAACCATTGTGTGCAGATAGATATAATGGCATGGGATGGGATCACAACTAGGTCCAGCGATGGGATCCTTTTACATGGATATCTTTGAAAAGAATATAGATGGCTTAAAAATCGCAAATCCGATTCATATCATATATATGTTGATGACATTTTTACTATATTAGAAAACCAAGATGATGTCTAAAATTTCTAATACTCTTCATACGAAGAGAGCAACTACGATCAATCCAATGATATGGAACCAATATATTGAAAGTTGCCATATATTATAGAGCACAACAAGTGCTAAATTTGACGATAAATGTAATTAATGAGAACATAAGATACACAAGAATAAGATCAATTTTAGAAATTGGGAGTGAGAAGACCTGTAATATATTTCGCAACAAAGATCCCATTTAAGACATGCTTGTTTCATCAATTGTGTACAAGTTTACCGGTCAAGAATGTCACCATTCTTTCGTTGGTGAAACAAAGTGACATCTCCAAGTTCCCGAAATTTATACTCAAAAATATCGTAAGATTTCTGAAGCCCTAATTTTTTTAATGAATAAATAACATTTTGAATATCTTTTAGTGCATGCATGTATAACAAAATTTAATATAGTGCATTGACGAGACGATGATATTAAAACCGGTTATATATATATA
>CABFPE010000352.1:714228-754670 GCA_900660155.1 Hofstenia miamia | reverse complement strand
AAATTCAAAGTGACGTGAAGCATCCAATGTATCATAAGTTCCAAGAAATACGCCCAGCGCGAACTTCCTTCAGCTCGCACTGAGTTATATAAAAGGACATTTTACTATGCAGCCTGTAAATATCTGTATGATGGCTCTTATCCATGTTTTCTATGACAAACATTATTTGTGTCTAGTATTCCTATTTATTGTATACGTACAGTACAGGAATAAAAGCGTTACAAATAAAAATAAATAAATAATCTTTAATTGATCTTGGCTGATGTCATCATTGAAGAAACACAAACCATTCTTTACATCAAAATAAGTACATTCAATATAGAGAAAGGATGTGAATCCTTCAAATTATGCTAGTGTAAATTGACTTTCACCAAATTGTTTACCAAAATTGGTTACATTGTCACAAATAGGCCTGCTTTGCAAAACATTAACAGAAATAGTTTTTCTTCCATTTCTAGGCACCGGCATTTAGTAACAATATCTCCTGAGGCAGATGCAGGAATAGGCGGAATGTTAGCTGGGTCTAGGGTTCGAAGGGCTGGACCCCACTTGTGCCAGTTTTCGGATCATGTCAACCTCTGTATATAGCATAAAAGTTGAACATAGCAGGTATTAGTCTTAGTCGTTAGATCCGACCACATCAGGAATTTAAAGTTAGTAAGGCCACGGTTAGACTAGGTGATTGGTTAAAAGTGATCTGTCACTTTTGAAAGCGTTGCACGTCTAACCACCCGAGATAATTAGCGATGTGACGATCACGAAGAAATTGTGCGTGTTCGATTCCTGTAACAATTACTAAAAGTGATTTGCGTACCAATTTAAAAGGCTTCAATAAGCGTTGTGTTTCCAAACTGAAGTTCATCAAATTATAATATTATGATATGTATTATTTTTATATCTACTGTTTCATATTTTAAAAATATTATTATATATAATTATATATAATATATTATATAAAATTGAAAATTTTAAAATCTAGGATGGTGAAATCCTTTTTAGGGTCTATTTTCTCAATATTTTTAAAAATTTTGGTGGTCATCGCCCTGCATTGAGTCAGAAAATCCTGCGTACGCCTCTGCATTATCGGAATTCCATCCCTACTAATAACTGATGAGGGCATTAATGTCTAAGAGCTGAAATTTATTAAAATATGCTTTACAAATAACACTATTTCAAGTTCACCAATAATTGTACATTTAATCATAATTTTAGAGATTAATTTTACTACAGGCAGAAATTCTAGTCGTTATTTTTTTACAAAAACATTGCACATGCGTCACAAATCAACTAGTGTACCACTCTAATGTGATTGGTAAGCTGTTTCATCACAACAACAATTATAATTGCAATGCAGTCTGGTGATGCAATTTTGTAATTGCTTTTGTTACCAATCACCTAGTCTAACCGTGGCCTAACGGAATAATGTCATATTAACAGGACGGGACATGGGCCGAGTTTTTGAAATTCGGGGCCAACCCGGGCCCATTTATATTTTTGGGTTCGCATGGGCCGCTCACGAGATTTTGATCTTTTCTAAGCCCCCCCAAGCCTCTTTCAGTATAGGGCTCATTCCATAAACCTAAAATACATGTCCCGCCCTGGGTAACAAAAATGTAATAATCTTGTTAAGACATTTAAGTAATTAGTTTAAAAAATCTCTCAAATTACTATCACAGGATGAATTATATTTATTATGAGGTCAAAGAATTAAAGTTTTCAATTGTCACCAAGGAAATTACATTTAATCTATTGCGTTTGTGCTACATTGCGTATACCGGATATTAAATCTCTTCTCACTCATGACTGACTTATTAAAATTCGACAAAATACATTTGCTTACTGCTGATTCATGGCTGTTTTCTGGTCACATCCTCGATTTGTTTGGAGCAACATGTTCATTTTCAACAACTTGTAAATTTCAAGCTCCAGTCATTTACTCATTTGTAAAAAGATAATCCTTTAATGAGACCTAACATTGAATATTAGGAAACTGCAGACGTTATATATTTAATGGAATATCATATTTTCACTTCTATTTATTGAGAACTTAAAATGCATTGCAATTGATTTTCTTAATTCGGTCAAACCAATATTTACCCGTCAAAAGATTCACAGTATAAAAATTATTGGTAATTTGTGAGATTTTGAAATTTAGAAAAACGGTATTATTTCTGAAGAAATCAAATTTAGAATGCGTTTATTGTATATATACTTACCATTTCTAAGAAAAGCATATTGAAAACGTATATTTTATTTATATTTAGTAATTATTAAGTATATGTCATTAAATAAACAATATAATCGATAAAAAATTAAAGCAGATAATTCTCCCAGACGTGTTTCAAAATTTGGCTAAAGCCTTTTTTAATTCAATGTTTTAGGCTGATAACAAGCAACCTTACCCGCCTCCGCAACCGATGATGCCGCTAGTGGAATACCCTCCTGTAAGCTTTTTTTACATTTAAACGACATGTTGTAAAATTAATAACGACGTTAATTTCGAAACTTAACTTTGTTTATTTTAATGTTAACTTTCAATGCAAGTCGAATTTATCAGTAAATATACTTTTGACATTGAAACGGCTGGTTATAAATGGATTTGATTATGATTAAGTCCTGCAAAGAACGGACAAAGAAAGTTTAGTAAATCGGATAATTTTCGAATTGGTGTACATGGCAAAAAAAAGTTTTATTTCTACTGTTGAAGGAGGTTAGCAATATTTTAAAATTGTTTTTAGTGAAAACTTCTAACAAATGATGTTGTAAAATTATGCATATTTACTAAGATTTTGAAGTATGCGTCCAACACTTATAGTTTCCGCCAACCATATTTACAGTTTTGGGTTCATTTTGCATCACCAACCGATTTAATTCTATAACACGAGTGCCTTTTAATTTTTTTGGCGAAACTTCATGAAATTTTAAGTTTGCTGAAATAGATTGTCAAATAAGTGTGATCATTGTTATTTTATTTATATGAAGATATTAAATATTCATATATTTTGATAATGTTGTTGGATTTTACACCCCAAACATTTTCACAATAACACTGAAAATGTGATGTATATCTGCCAAAAATTTCTTATTTTTATCGTGTTCAAAGTATATAACAACCTATTTATGAAATTTCTTGTAAAGGTATTTACATATCTGTGAAAATATTAAGTTATTGATCCAAGATGAGCGCCTGCGCACAAACCCCTATCACGTTGTTGACTGATGAATTGAACATTTTTGCTATTTGTAAAATGCTACATTACGTATTCAAATGAGAACTATGTTAGAAGTTTGGAATACGACAAAGATGTATGCCTTACATGTGCCATTCAGAATTAATTCCACAATGGGATCACTTTGGTATTCTAACCCTATCATTCGACCCCGCACATTCCTTACACCCTAGAAAAACCTTCTTCTCAAGGGCCACATCGAAAAATGAAAAAATATGCTTGCATTTCAGCCAATTTAGGTGTCCATTACAAGGACAATAGTGTTATGTGGTACCATCAGTACCATTCCTGATATGGTCTAGTTGGTACTGTACTGGATTAAAACATGTGATGTCGTATGATACGGAACGGTACTACTTTAATAATACTTTTTTGAAAAATTGATGGATTTTTTGTTTTCTTGTTTTTTTGTTTTATCGGTTGTAGTCCCGGTTTTTGTTTTTGAGTAATGAATGGGTTTTTGCTTTTTTGGTTTTGTTTTTAACCACAAGGTACCGGTATTAGAATCTACGTTACCAGTACTAACACAGTTTTAACGGTACGGTATCGAGCAGGACTGGGACAAGATTTTTGCCGTACCGCAGAGCTTAATGGACACTAACGGTTTGCATTGAGTAGAATTATTTTGCCTAAAAAACACTACATTTTCTAATGTTCACGAGTAATAGAATGACTTTTTCGGTGTTAGAGATTCAATAAATTTTAAAAAACATGTCATTATTTACAATTCTAACTTCACTGCTAGTCACTTAAGATTTTGAAGATGAAAAAATATTTAAATTAGTAAAAAAATAACCGACAACGAACTGTTAAAATGGAGAGCTACATTTTTATTATTCCTTTGATGCACTTTATAAATTTCTAAATTTAAATTACAAACAAAGTAAGAATGCGTTTTAGCACAATGTCAATTTTTTGTTTTGATTCATAAAGAATCTTCCGTATATTGTATAGCTCACACTATCGAATTGTGAAATGTAGCAATTTATTCAAAATTGGGCTAACTCATCTTCCAGTCAGGCTTTTCGTGTTTTGGAAGGTAGCGGGTTCGAAAAACAACAGAAAAAATGCTCTAGGAACTGTTTTTTAACTTCTTGGTTAACATCTTTAGAAAATATAAGAACTGAAAATAATTAGTTCTTCAGTCAGAAGATCACATCCACAAAAATTGACTATATTCCAATTCTTGAAGCTTTATTGATTTCTCCATTTTTCATCAATGGATTTTGTATAGACACGTACATGTTATTGTTAAGCCATTCATAGTTTGTAATATAAGCAGTAAATAACTCCACAAATCAACATCTACAGATAAATGCAAATCTTAATGTAAATCTTGTCCACTTTCTTATCCTAGGATTTTTAACTAATTATTGCTTACGCAACACAAGTGGCATAAATATCTGGACGATTGTATCAGGCATATTACAAGATTTTTAACATATATTTTTCAGCTAAAAAACGGACATTTTTAATGTAGATTGAAATTATAGTCTTTTAATAATGAATAAACGGAAAATTCTCTAAAATATTGTAATTGGCAACCATTACTAAGCTTGAATTTTGTGTAAACATTTTGGGGAGGTGAAATGTTGCCACTTAATCAAAAGAGTTCGAAGAAGCTACTGGAATTTCAACAAGCTGACCATGCTCTTCAATCGGATTAATCCCAAATGTTCGCGACTCAGTTTCAATTTTTTATTAGTCCCAATTTAAAATTTTCCTCGTTTTGATGAAGAAATTTTAACTTTTGCAGTCCGTGTGTGTAACCCTATTCTGAATTGTACAGCAGCTATTGCCTTGTACGAAAGTTAGTGGAATAGTAACTTTTTTCTACATACATGTAGAAATGTCTAGCATTCTGCGTTTTTTGTGCTATATCAACATTCTGAATATTTATAATAATTCATGAGAAAGTGTTTTAGAAAATAATAAAAAAATTTGAGTATATAAAAATAACTATTTCAGGGTAACAAAGAAACAAACCCTTCACAAGAGATCAAAGCAATCATTGACATTGGAAATCATCTCAAAAGGTTTCATATACAAAACTTTTCCCAATTCAATCGAATTAAGTAGATGAGTACAGGTATTTAACAATAATCATAGCGTTTAGCTATAGAACGCTTAAAATTCGTGATGATTTTTAAGTGAGTTGATTAGTATCAAAAGGAAATGCTTAAAGAAGGGAGATAGAACCCCATTAAATCGAACCCAAAGAATTATCGTCCAAAAAAAAAAGCGACAACTCAGGAGAAATCGTATTGCTAACTTAACTTGCCAGAACTACAAAAGGAAGTGGGAAGGAGAACAAACCCAACTAACATAAAAATAAATGTGAGTGAAAATGAAGCAAAAATGTTCAATTAGTTTTTCTGCAGATTCAATAAAGATAGCTATAAGGATTAATGACGTGGATCCTGCAGGATATTCCATGACATTCCGAATGTTTCCGAAGAGAGAGTTCAACATCTGTTTGGAAGAATTAAAGTCGACACATCGCCAGGTTTGTCAAAGATCCCTTCTAGTTTTATAATCATCATTCTGTGCTAAAGTCTTCAATGACATACCCTGAAAAATGGAAATCAGCAATCGTCACACCTGTACCAAAAACGAATATCACCGAGCCCATTGCAGAAAACAATTTAAAGAAAATTCGTCCAATCACTATTACACAATTTTCAGCACACAATTTGAACGTAGGCTCTTCTAAATCTTAAATTGAACTCTGTTTTTTGTGTACCAGTGTATTGGAAGAAATTGTCTACTGTTCGCAGCATGTCCAGCATATTTGGAACTGGCCGGACATTTTAAGGGCGGGGCCGTTAGTTGATCGGCAAGTGCAAATACCAGCCAGCCGTTTTTCGGCCGGTTTTGGCAGTCACATTGTATTTGCATTTTATATTTAATCTATGCAATTATATTGTATATATATATATATATATATATATATATATAAATAAGTTTCATATTGCCGTGGCACTTGACCTCAAGTTATCATTGAATAATTTATAAAACAAATGCATATATTTAAATATTTTTTCGCTAAAGACAAATAATTGCTCATTTAGTAGTGACAACTGAAATTTGTGTTTGAATGTCTTGGCAACCGAAAATCTTTCAAATTTATTTTGAGTGTTGCTATATTTGTATGAGTCCCTTAAATTTCAAGTGTAAATCCTATTGATTACAGCTTCTGTAAAAATTATTAGTAAAATCCATTAAAAACTGAGGTCAAATTAAAAAGCAGAACATCTATATTCATAGTAGATGATTGAGAGATTCCGGAAAGTAAATTTAATGAATATTCTAATTAAAATACTGTAGATTGCTAAGAATATATTTTTCGAAATTTAGATGTTCATAGGAATTCCTCTCAAACTAAGCAAAATATTCCTTCTTAATAATGAAAAACAATAAATTATTTTTATAATTTTGGCCCTAAACGATCGGTAATTTTACCGGCATTCTTGAAAACTTGAAATTGACAGTCCAGGCCGGCACCATTTCATCTCTGGTGTCCAGTAGATATTTTCATATCTGATGCTTCCATTCTCCTTATCTTATTTGTACAAAATCTTGTTTGCTACACTCTAGGGGTGTATTCACACTGAAAGCTTGCGAGATAGTGCTTGTGTTATAAACACATGGTTTAAGTTAGTAGCATTCACATTCACACAGAAAGCGAGCAATAACTCCAATCTTGATATTTAAACAAGGGGAAATAAAGGAGGGTATTCACACTGAGAGATTGCAATATCGCCTTTGTAATTTAAGCACATGTTTTAAGATGGTTGAATTCACACAGAAAGCGCTTGCGATAAATTTCTAGCAGTGTATTAATATGAGAGTGTTCACAGCCCAGGCCTTTTAAAAATACTATTCTAATGAATTCTTTGCTGACTACAAAGAATCAATGCTATTCTTATAAAATAAAAGTATGAAACCATTTATATAACATTCAGGCTATTCATACAATGATCATGCTATTCTTATAAGGAAGAGACTGTTCATGCTATGAAAAGTATGAAACCATTTACATAATATTCAGACTATTCTTACAATGATATGCTATTCTTATAAGGAAAATACTGTTCATGCTATGAAAAGTATGAAACCATTTACATAATATGTCAGACTATTCTTACAATGATCATGCTATTCTTATAAGGAAGAGACTGTTCCTGCTATGAAAAGTATGAAACCATTTACATAATATTCAGACTATTCTTACAATGATCATGCTATTCTTATAAGGAAGAGACTGTTCATGCTATGAAAAGTATGAAACCATTTACATAATATTCAGACTATTCTTACAATGATCATGCTATTCTTATAAGGAAGAGACTGTTCATGCTATGAAAAGTATGAAACCATTTACATAATATTCAGACTATTCTTACAATGATCATGCTATTCTTATAAGGAAGAGACTGTTCATGCTATGAAAAGTATGAAACCATTTACATAATATTCAGACTATTCTTACAATGATCATGCTATTCTTATAAGGAAGAGACTGTTCATGCTATGAAAAGTATGAAACCATTTACATAATATTCAGACTATTCTTACAATGATCATGCTATTCTTATAAGGAAGAGACTGTTCATGCTATGAAAAGTATGAAACCATTTACATAATATTCAGACTATTCTTACAATGATCATGCTATTCTTATAAGGAAGAGACTGTTCATGCTATGAAAAGTATGAAACCATTTACATAATATTCAGACTATTCTTACAATGATCATGCTATTCTTATAAGGAAGAGACTGTTCATGCTATGAAAAGTATGAAACCATTTACATAATATTCAGACTATTCTTACAATGATCATGCTATTCTTATAAGGAAGAGACTGTTCATGCTATGAAAAGTATGAAACCATTTACATAATATTCAGACTATTCTTACAATGATCATGCTATTCTTATAAGGAAGAGACTGTTCATGCTATGAAAAGTATGAAACCATTTACATAATATTCAGACTATTCTTACAATGATCATGCTATTCTTATAAGGAAGAGACTGTTCATGCTATGAAAAGTATGAAACCATTTACATAATATTCAGACTATTCTTACAATGATCATGCTATTCTTATAAGGAAGAGACTGTTCATGCTATGAAAAGTATGAAACCATTTACATAATATTCAGACTATTCTTACAATGATCATGCTATTCTTATAAGGAAGAGACTGTTCATGCTATGAAAAGTATGAAACCATTTACATAATATTCAGACTATTCTTACAATGATCATGCTATTCTTATAAGGAAGAGACTGTTCATGCTATGAAAAGTATGAAACCATTTACATAATATTCAGACTATTCTTACAATGATCATGCTATTCTTATAAGGAAGAGACTGTTCATGCTATGAAAAGTATGAAACCATTTACATAATATTCAGACTATTCTTACAATGATCATGCTATTCTTATAAGGAAGAGACTGTTCATGCTATGAAAAGTATGAAACCATTTACATAATATTCAGACTATTCTTACAATGATCATGCTATTCTTATAAGGAAGAGACTGTTCATGCTATGAAAAGTATGAAACCATTTACATAATATTCAGACTATTCTTACAATGATCATGCTATTCTTATAAGGAAGAGACTGTTCATGCTATGAAAAGTATGAAACCATTTACATAATATTCAGACTATTCTTACAATGATCATGCTATTCTTATAAGGAAGATACTGTTCATGCTATGAAAAGTATGAAACCATTTACATAATATTCAGACTATTCTTACAATGATCATGCTATTCTTATAAGGAAGAGACTGTTCATGCTATGAAAAGTATGAAACCATTTTTATTATAAAATGACCAAAAATAAACGGATTGTTAATAACCATAACAATTTCCGTTCAAAAATAACTGAAAAATAACCGTTATTTTATAACCATTACGGTTTTCGTTACAAAATCACCAAAAATAAACGGTTTTTATTAACCATGGCCGTTTCAGTTCAAAAATAACCGTTAGCGTAACAAATTTTTTACTTAGGAGGATGGTGGTAAATTATTATAAATCATTGCTTTGTCCATTTCAACTACTTGTTTCTTCAAATTGGATTGCATCACAGCAGTCTATGAAGTCAGGCAATTCACAATAAATGCTTTAAAAAATACTTTCAGTATTGACCCTTGTATGTAAATTATAGAGAAAGAACGAAGTAATTTCAATAAATTTTCACTCCCTTTTCGCTTGCGAAGTGATTGTCATTTGATGGGATTTAGGTCTATAACTAACTTTGCTGTTAATTATTCTGCATGCGATGTAGTAAGCCAATATTGAATTGTGTTCAATAGGTTTTGCTAGCGTTTTTCATATTTTTTGAGCACAAGTAGTAGTAGTAGAAGCGTATATTATAAATTTTAAATAACAAGTTTTCATATTAAATATTACAATGAATAACTATTAAAATACTTAGCACCGAAAATAAATAATTGAGAACTACGCATTTGAGTATAATGCTTTTCAATGATGTATTTTCTAGAAAAAAGTAGCATAATCGGAATGTTTCTATGTAAGGGATTATCTGCTTCTAGAAATTTTTGAAATAGTTGCATTGCTTGATGTATTCTACGAAATTTTAAGTGAATGTTACTTGGTTGGTCTATAATTCGTAAAGCACCTTTGCAAACAAGCTGAATTCTTTTATTCAATTTATCAGGCAATTGTACAAATACCGCAGCAGCATAATCAAAAATACTGATCCCAATAGATTGAAAAACTTCGTATATGAATTTATCTGAAACCAAAGATCTAGTTATTCTTAAACAATGTAGCTGTTTTGAGGCTTTGAGACAAATATAATTTACATGGTCATCCCACTTTAGATTTCGATTAATAATTAATCCAAGCAATTTATATGTAGATACAATTTCCAGGTCATCAGGAAGAGAATATATATTGCTTCCATTTGTTTAGATTCTATTGTACTCAACTTCAACACATTTTTTAATGACCATTTTTGTATATGTTCAAACTCGGTTTTAATGAGTGTATTTTTTTGGGGTTATCGAAGTCAAATCATCAGCACATTTAACGAATGTATTTCCGTAATTAGAAACTTGCTGGTCTGCAACAAAACCAATAAACATTTTCGGTCCCAAAAGTGATTCTTGTGGAACACCTCTAGTAATACGGTAATATTTGCTCATTTTATTACCATTTTTAATGCAGAAATATCGATCGGTTAAGTAGTTCGATAACATTTTGATGGACACTAAAGAGAAATTTAAATCAACAAGTTTTTTCAGTAAGAGTACATGAGGAATACTATCAAATGCGTTGCTGAAATCGAAAAATTTTACCAGCACAGATTTGCCGTCATCTACAAGCTGGTTACACTACCTAAGATGTCAATCAGAGCAATTGTTGTGGAACACTTTTTTTTATTTGCAAATTGAGAAATATCGAAATCAGAGAAATAATTTTTTGTGCTGCTACACAAGTATTTAGCAGATGAACTGATCAGAGAAATTGGACGATAGTCATTAGGTGTTGGCCTAGCTATTTTGAGAATCGGACTAATTAACACTTTTTTCTATTAACTTGGAACTACGCGTTCGTGAACACAGCAATTTATAAGGTGACAAATCGGGTGTGCAAGTTCCAGTGCAGCGGCTTTGTATAGTTTTGTCGGAATGTTATCATATCCTTTGCCTTTACTGGTGATTAGTTTACTCAAATAGCAGTACGAGTCATATTGAGTTGTAAGAGGCATCCAACTATCATCCAAATCAAACTGTATTTTTTATTATCTTTGTTATGCATAAAATTAGAGAACACGTCTGCAATTTTATTAAGACAATCTTCTGTTAATGTATTAGTCTGATGTCTATTTTTGGGGTTCTTTACTTCATTTATTACGGTCCACATACCTGAGGTATTCTTTTTACAATTATTTGCCCATGACAATTTTGCATTTTTGATTTCTTTCACCAATTTATTTTTGTAATGCGCAATTTTGTCAGGATGGCACTCTTTGAGCCTTTTTGCTTCTATTGCTTCAATTTTAGGTGTCATCCACGGAGGGGGGGGGTCTTTAGTAGATATTTCAACAACTCTTTGGGTATAACATTCATTGCATGCTGTTATAGACTATAAAAAATATCCGTTTTTCATCTATATTTGATACTTTATACATTTCTTCAAAGTTGCTATTCAACTGTTTTTGACGGAATGCGTCTACAAAGCTCTCTCATGTCGTAAACTACACATTTGCTGAAATTTGATGACTTAATTGCACGTTTTGGAATAGCTGAACAAATTCTGTGTTTGGAATCATCCAAAGGGTCAAACGTTGATGCTTTATAGTTATCCTTTAAGTCCACATCCATTAAAATTAGATCTAAAATGATATTGTTATTTGTCAATTCCTTTATAATGTTCTATAGTCCAAGTTGTATTTCAAGATGTTGTAGATGTCTTTTTATAAATTCAGCCATGAAATCGCCACAGATAATTATGTTATATTCCGATAGACTCTTTAAAAATAAATCCACAAGATCGATTACTAACTTAAAAAAATCATCATAGTTGCAGTCTGACAAATTAGGAATATATGGTGATAAAAATAAATTCAAGACCAATTAAATTAAAAGTCGTCGCCTCAATATGTGTAAGTTCAGTAGGCAACTGAATTTGCTTAATTTTTCCAATATTACTATGAAGCCAAGCACAAACTCTTCCTCCTCTGCTGGGTCTATCACAACGATATGGGGGCCAAATTATGAGAGAATATATTTTCTTATCATCATGCTTTTCACAGAGCCAAGTCTCCTGAATGGTTACTATATCAGATTTAATATCAGAGCAAGTTGCTTCTCAAAGATCCATTTTTTGTATTATAGATTGACAGTTAAGTGAAATTATCCTTGGTAGTCAATCTAAGGGTGAACAGGGAACTTCAGCATTCAAATTATAGAGCTTCAAATTACGAATTTTTAAGTTTTTTCTATCAGCTCAATTTATTTAAATACAAGTTTTCTTCATGACTATTTAGCTGTTAGTTATTAGGTAGCATGATATCTGTGAATAAATTTACTTGAAATTTCGTTGTGCTATTGTATTATAATTTTTTTGAAAAAAAATATACATTTGAAGAAACACCTTTGAATAAACATTTCCTTAAATTTCTTAAATTTTAAATTAAAATAACCAATATTGTTCATTAGTATTCAAGATGTCTCAAGGGCTTATTTAGTTTACTGATGAATATAGAGTGAAGACGTAATGGAGACCATGATGCTACATGGGTATACATACATGCTTAAGCTACTCGCCATTCCTGTATCAGTTGGCGGCGGTATGTTCGAAATCTTGCTCGGTGGCGTGAATCGGCTTGGGTGCAAAATGCAATTGAAATGTATATTATACATCAAAACAGTTGTGTTATTGATTTCAAGAAAGCATAAAAAATTATATTATGCAGGAAACCTTTTAAAACGAAATTATGAGGCTAGGACTATGCATTTCCTTCAACCTTATGCATTTTCAACAATCAATAACAATGAATATCTAAGGGAATATTAACATAATTAAAGATTGATCTTGGATTTTGATTAGAAATGTTAATCAAATAGTTGTATAAAAATTATAATTTTCGTGAAAATATAAAATGTATTTGAATACAACTGTGATAGTGAACATTGCGTTTTTGGCCATTGTACGCCTTCACTCAATGAGGATATGCTAGCAATTTTTCAAATTCTAGCAAAACCAAGATACGTCTACTCCTATCTTTCAAGCTTACTAAAGCTGTGTGCTTACCGCAATCACTCAACAATTTATGAGAGACAGTGGCAGCCGAAAGAATTTTGATTAGGGGGCTAGTTACCTTTAATATCCATAATTTTAACTAAGCATTTTTAATGTTTAAAAAGGCTTAATAGTGCAGCACAAAGCGTGCTTGCAAAAGGATTAAGTTTAATTGCTAAGTTAATTGATTATTTGATAGCTTATCCTAATTCAATTTTTAGGGTAGTCATCCTCAACAATATCCTTACCAGCAACCTCCCCCGCCTCAAGTTTATGGAGTAGATGCGACACCTCAAACTCCATACCCCGTTGGTCAAGTTTTAAGAGATTGGCATCGAGATATATGTGACTGTTTCAATGATGTTGGGTTTTGTCTCTTGACAATGTTTCTTCCCTGCGTTAGCGAATGCATCGTTGCAAAAAAAGCAAAATTTCATCGGATATTTATTGCCCTTAGATTTTTATACTTTGGATTATTTGTTACCATCATTTTGGAAATACTTCTTGTTATAGCGGGTGAGAAAGAAACTAAAGGAAACTTACAAATTGTAACGGACAATCCGTACTATCATGATGCAGTAATTTTAAACTGGATCACTAGAATAATTGGCTTGATTATCTTTATTTGCCTTGTCATCATGAGAATTCTGGTATTTTTTTATATAAGTATAGAAATGTGATAATCCGTTTATAGTGTTAAGAATCATACTTTTATTATGTTTATACATTCAGGTTTTCATGTTCATTCAGTTTTAGTCTTTAAGCTTTTGATCTGCGTTTGTCCAAATCGCAATATTTTAATGCAACAATTATATTGTTTATTATGGTTGGGTAAATTTTGCTGTGTATTGAACAATAAAGTGCAAAGCAATAATTTTATAAAATGAATGGTGTTATGCTGCAGACATAGGCAGCGACTGACTGCAGCTGGTCCTCCTCACAGAAGTATACAATATTAAAATAAAAGTACATGGTAGTTTTTACTTGTTGTAGATGTCAATAGCAAACTTGATATTTAAAGGAGAGAAATGTATGTTAAATGTGAAGGAATGTTTGCTGTTCTGTGATTTGACCCACATTCTTATATTTATCAACTTACGACCGGAATATAGGGCCTCTATCGAATACAACGATCATTATATGACAAAAAGTCAGGATTATATATCTTAAGTACTTGTTTTTGAATGCGTTTGGTTGATTGAGATTCATAAAAATATAATTGGCTGTTCCATGCCGAAAAAGTGCATTAAAGGATTGAATGAATTACTTAACAGTAAAACTCTATCCCTGTGGAAGTGTTCTCTCCATTTTGTTTAAGCAAGTCGAGGACAGACAATCATTTTTATGCTTTTAGACCTATCTTTGAAATATTTGCTTTTTTCTTTAGATCTTGTACATATGTTCAGGTAGTTTAATGTAGGTAGTCTGCTTAATGTAAATTCATTTTACTATTACTTCTACTGGTGGGTTGAATTGGTTAAGAAATGAAACTACCATTTCTTTGGATTTGGTAGGATGCAGGTGCAGTTTATTGCGGATCCTCCATTCATGAACATTTTAAACAAGCAGATCAGCTTGACTGACTCGATTCACTGTTACCACCTTCCATGTTATGGTATTATCAGTAAATTTTATGCGGTTAGTATAATCTCTCAGAAGGGTGTCAATTAATAATGCTAATAGACAAGGTCTGTTTGATTCCTTATGGGACACTGGCCACAGTTGGTAACCATTAAAATAATACATATGTGAGTAAGGAGTTTGAGTAGCAATGAATGGCTGATGAGGTTGATATTTTGCCCTAGTTAAAGGCAATCTAGTGTGTGTTATTGAACTATCCAGTTCTGTAAACCACTCATATGTGTCATCGAGAAGAGGCTGCCTTAGTACAATCTACTTGTAATATTCATTTAGGTTCAGTTCTAGATCTTGTTGATGCACACAGGCTTGGTAATCCGTCACATCTTACTGTTGTTGGGATATCGTCATTATAATTGCTATTTGTTCATTCCTAGATAATAATCATTTTTTCTTAAAATGAAAAAAGTTTATATGCGGAATAAGTTTTTTATCTAACTTGAAAAATCTTTTCTATTTCTCGTGTTTTTTCTCGCAATAAATTTGATTTGATTTGAAGCTATAATTATTTGATAATCAGAAAAGTCTGGTTTCTCTCAGTTTATCAATGTGTTTCTATTTAACCCTTATTAAAACGCCTGAAATATCACATTTTATCTAACTTCTGTCAGCATTTCCTGACATCATGCTATTATTTATTATATTAATGAAGAGGACTCCTTGACGCATTACCTATAGAAAATACATTCTTGTAAATATTTGAAATATTCATTATAATCTGCACACTATGTCTATATTATTGCATATAATTGATGATTGAAATTAGAACTTACAAGAACTTTGAAATAAAAAACCTTATTTAATATTCTTAGGTGAACAAATACAACATACATTTATTTGAAACATCGCCACTTGTATTCAAAACAAGACCAGAAATCTATGGAGAGCACGATTTGCATGGTGCTGATTTAGAAATATAGCAAAGTGTATGCAAACATAATTAGAATAATTCTCGCAAGTTTAATGGAACATTTTGCCATCAGCAGTGCAATTTTGAACACTTTCCTTTGGCTGATGATATTGGGAATGTTTCACTTAAAAGTTTTGTAGCAAGGGCATGACTTGAAACAATCTTCTTAAACTTTGGATGCTGAACATGATTTTTAACATATTTCTCAGCACACAAAAAAGACATTTCTACAAAAATTATGCTTCCTTGTTCAGTTTACATCCATTTTCCATCTCAAAATCATGTGTATTATATGCTACAGCAATGAGAAAAGAAGAGACCGCTAATTTCTTTTCATCATCAAGCAAGTCAAGGCCGCATTTTAGTTTGCTTCTCTATAACAATCTCATAATAATAATAATAATAACGTGTTTGTTTTTCTTTGCTTGATAAGAGACGGAAACAATTTGGTTATTATGATAATAAAAATATATTGACTCTCAAATCAAGACTTCCGCAGACGGCAAATATCTTCGAATTCTATCCAGCAATGTTCATTTTTGTAAGTAAGAACAAATTCCAGCTTGTGACTTGTACAGTAATTGTCTGTGCAGATAATTCTTCAAGATTAAAAGAAACGAATGCAAAAATCAATCACAATGCAAGATTTTTGTGCATTCCCCATAAATATATCTCTACTAAGTATATGAAGAATCACAGGCACAAAAAATATTGAGTTCAAATGTTTGTGCTTGCTTGCAAATATGCTCACTCTCCAATGCCTAACAGTTTTTCATCTAATGAAACAAGAATATTATGATATTTTACTGGTAATGCCAAATTTAGTTTAGTGCTGAGATTTCATGTGCATTATTATCAATATTAATGCTGTCTAAAAGATATTTCAACTTCTGACCAAAAATGAAATGGATGACGTGCAAACCCAAATTTTGAATTTATTCAAAAACAAATTTGCAACAAATTCATTTCAAAATCCTGCTTTTGCACTGTGTTATGTTTCAGATTTTCCTCTGAAATTTACTGTTTCTTCAAATTTTTCGATGGATTTTGTTGAGCCTGATACTGTCAGTCATATAGAAAGATCATTAAACAGAAGGAACCTTGTAATTATCAATATTGTTAAGCTCTTGAAGTTGAATTTTAATGGTTAAATATGGGAATTTGGTTCTTTTATTATTACATATCCTTATGTGGATAAATGCAAATAAAAGAAAGCTAAAAATAGGACATCAATAACCCAGTTTGGCAAGAAATTACTTTGGTACAAGAATATATTACGAAAGATAGGAAACCAGGGGCAGCTCATTTTCAATCTCATTGAAAAAAATTCTTTCATCTGCTTTTTTAAGCTTGGTGTGGATATTGAAACCTTATCTTGGCATGTTGATGCAAATGACTTTTCATCTGTGAACAGATAACAAATTCAAGTGAAATTTTTATCAAATTCCGAATTTTTATTTGAAGATGTTGAATTGAACCATACATGATCAGCTTTCTCTGAGGAAAAGAAGACAGTGGAAAACTTGGAGGTAAGAGCTTTAGACCTTAGTATGTAAGAAGAGTTCAGTTAATGTCGCTGAGGCAGTAAAACTCCTGGTTGGGCTAAACCCTAAACTGCAAATGTTCTTTATAAAGACAAACTTTTTTTCCAAATATTCAGTCAATTTTCTTCAAACATATTATGAAATTTGGAAAATATGAGATATGGTCACTAGTATTGGTGAACATACTGTTGAAAATTTGTACAAAAGTGTAATGATGTGGGTGAAGTACTTGAAAAGTTTCATGATTTTTCATTGAAAGTTCCAATTTCTTAAAAAATGATATAAATTTTCATCATTTTTAATATTTAGGTAATCAGAATTTCTAAGGCCATGACAGCTACAACTATTGTGCCTCGTTAAGGCACACTGTAAAAATTTGTAGCGCTTTGACGGATTAGTGACAGGTCGCAAGGTAAGAATGAAATTGAAAGGGAAAACAATTCTCTATACAGTCTTGCTCACAGATTTTGGATAACTTTATTAGTTTTGAATTATAAGCGTTGAAATTTTTTAGGTAATCATAAATGATCATTCTCAAACTTAGAATAGATTGGTGGCATGCAAACATTTATATATTTTTTATTTTCTTATCAAATAGAAGCTGTCCATGAAATTCTGAGTCCCATTTTAAACAATATTTAGAATATCTTTTAAGAGCATTGCTTAGTTTGAAAAATTGCAGCCTTGAACGAGCTATTAATTTTAAAGAAAGTTCAATATCACATTACAGAATTAAATGTTTATCACAACAATGTACTCTGAAGCAGTAATTAAGCATTTGTTTATTTATTAAAATTAAATAAATGAGTTTCCGTCAATGAAATTACAATAACAAAGTGGATGACCAACAAAGGTGTTCCCATGATGGTAATGTGAAATGATGGATGAAGGTGGATGGGAAGTTTTCTAAGAAGGATATTACCATGCCTTGCGTTTTTCATGTATATAACAAAGGAGTGGGCGGGGTTGATCAAATAGACAATTTTGTTTTGACATATAGAAGTTCAATATCATCTAAAAAGTGGTATTAGTGTCGTGTAACAAATTTGTTTGACATTACGCTTAGTAATGCATGGATTTTACATAGGAAATTTTTAGGAAATTTGTACCAACCTTCATTTAAAAGCGATGTTGTTACTTTTTATTTAAAGAGGTCAAAACGTCAACAACCATGTAGCAAAATTACTGGGCCGCCAGCATCACTTCGATTTGACAATGAAGAGCATTTTATGGAAAGGAGAACTAAGCAAAGGCGTTGCCAAGGATGTGGCTGCATTAAAAAGCCATTAAGTTACATCAAAAAATGCAATATTACATTATGTCAAAATAGTTTTTCAAAATTTCGTACACTGCCAAAGCCCTAGCGTCCTATTTATATGACAGTTCCATACTTCAAAGGAATTAAATATTTTTTTGAATTTTTTGTATATTATTATTGATTGTGTTAACCTGTTGCAAATAAATAGAGTGCACTTGTTAATTTTCTATAAGTTAGGTACTCAGGGACTAATGGATTAAGCACAGATTTATAAAACTAAATACGTTTAAATGTACCAGAATATAAACATATATTTATGTCATCTATTATCAAATTTAGATTCGCAAATCACGCAATATTGTCGGAACATGTCTTGGAGATTTTTCTTGGATATTTTGGTGTTCTTGTTGTGCTACTTGCCAACATTATGCAGAGCTTAAGTTTGCGGAGGAAGAGGACGATGTGCAATTATGCTGAGCTACAAATTCTGAAAACATTTACATTTTATATTTTTATATTGCTCAACACAATATTAAATGCTCTGCTCTATTTTGATTGGTCGCTATTTGTAAAATATATGATGCATGCAAATTTTATTTACATTTTGAAATTTCAAAATGTTTTAAATCATTTTCAAATTGAGCCTCTAGACAGATTCATGTAGATTTCATTAATAATGTTGACTGCACTTATAGGAAATCCTTAATAATTCTTAGCATAGGGTCTCCCTAAAGGTTTTCCCGTTTTTTAGAATTGGTTCTTAGCCCTGTTCCTGCACAGTGTTTTAAATATTAAATGATATTTAATTGTAAAAGCTTTATAGACATTTCACTAAAATGTATTTCGCCTCATTTTGCTGAAAATGAAAAAAAAATTTTATTCCAAATTCCCCTGAAGACTTCATTTTTTAAGTGAAAATTTCTAAACAAATATTAAGTGCCTATATATCATATACTGTTGGAATATAATGAACCTAACACCAACTTCTTTCTGCGTTCTGAGCAAGTGTTGGGTGAATGTTTAAAACACAAGTTTACACTTTTTTCACTCCACAATTTGATATATGATATATATGGCTGTGATGTTTCAGTTCGACTTTGTACAAAAGTCTCTAGTGACAAACTCTAATCAAGTGTTAATACATAATTTTTGTTTCACATGCGTGATGCTTAGTTTAATTATCCTCTTGCTGATCATTATACTAAATTACTCATGCAAGCTGATTAGTGGATTTTCTCACAGTTGGTGCTTACTCACAGTTGTTTTTTGGGCTTCATACTGTAGATGTCATTTGTGTTCTCTTACTTCTATAACACTAAACCAGTTGATGCTGGGAATACAAACTTCAACAGGAATAACTCGATTCCAACAAAGAGTTAAAAATGCTGAAACCGAAAAATCTCTACAACAAATGGAAGTGAACACATCCAAAATAAAATGCAAACAATGCAGTAATTTATGCAATAAATGATGATGGCTTCTGTACTGCTGAAAATGCTGATGAATTAATAACAGAACAAGAAAATGACACTTCAAACTAAGAAGGGCATCAGCCCCAAATGGCAATGAGGAGTGTCTCTAAGAAAGAGACGTCATCCTGTTAACAATCACTATTGTAAATATAAAAGCAACAGTGGACACTGGAGCTTCCATAATGTTAATGGCTGACAAATGTGCCAATAAAATTTGAACACAACATCTTTATCATAGATACCCATGATCAACCTCTACCTCACAAAATGAACCTGGGAAGAGACTTTCTAACACAAAACAATTGCATTACCATTGCTCATCAAAAACTCTTACGATAAAGGAAGACAACAACATCTAAGAATCATTACATTCAGCAAATACAGCTCCCATAGAGTTCTCACTAACTGAAAATTTACAGGTAGAACTGAACCACTGAAAACTCATAAAGATAAATACCAAACCATCTGTAAATAGGGACTATATCATATCAAACTAATACAGTATCAACTCTATGAAGATAATACATCTGAAGAAAATATGTGCCATCAAAGAGCGTCAGGGCATCATTGTGATTCTAAACAAAAGTAACAATTTTATTTCAGTAAAACCAAACCAAATTACAATAATTGGTATGCCTATTGGAAAATTCATAACAAAGTCCAGAATTCCTTCTGTGTAACACTGCTAACACCAATGAAAATTCTAGCAAGGACACTCCCATGATTTCTAAATAGACACATCCACATCTGAACAACTACCAAATTGATACTATCAATTTTGTACTCAGTAAAAATGCTTTGATATTCAACCATGGAGAAATCATCATTGGTAAAGCATCAAACACAAGTTGAAACACCACTTCCAACAAACCTACCCTCTTCCTGTCATCAATGAAATATTATACAGAGCTGCTCAGTACAAAGTCTTTTCCACAATCAATCTCTGTAAAGCATATTGGCAAGTTCTCATGTGAGAGTCAGGCAGTATTCATCACTACTTACAGTCTGTTTGAATGGCTTTATATGGCTTTTGGCCTCTGCAATGCTCCAGCAACCTTTCATCATTATGTGGCATTGGCATGGAAATCTATGTTGATGAAAATCAGGATTTGCTGATGTCTCAGTAATTAATGGCCAAACTCCAGTGCTAAACAAGCCTATTCCTTATAAAACTTAAAGGTAGCCAAGAGATTAGGTAAGGGAAGGTGCATGTCCACACTTGGCCAACCTGAAACAGAGAACCTTAGTAGAAAGAGTCATGTAAGACAGGAGACATAATTTAAATAGAGAGAGAAGCCCTATAAGTTCTTGAGTGTAAAGTGTACCCTATGTGCTTGTGTGTCTAAATTCAGTGCAGGCCTCAGCTTGTGCAATTTAGGAGCTGCATTAAATATAATAAACATAACAAATGACAAGTGGTTGTGAAAAGCCCTACACCTAAACCTGCCAAATTGCCATAGTGATGAACTTGTAAAGCTGTACCTGAACAAGACACTCTTGCCAACAACCAGATAATTTAGAAAAGCATTTTAATAAATTACATACACAACAAATAGTAAGGGTAGAATAAATTCTATTAAACTTTTGATAGCCAAATCAAAGTATTTAAACAGAAAAACATGTATTTCATCAACAAAAGTAACACTAAAAGCATACTGTGAACTATGAGTAAACACTAACAGCTCCCTTGTTAACCTTTTGCACAGTAGATGATTCAAATGTTCAAAAATAGCACATATTGTCAAAATGAGGGAATTACAAATTCTTGTAAATATATTGTACAAATTATATTTATTAAATTTGAAATACTAATTATCAAAATGTTTGTAAGGGATTAGTTGATTCCACAATTACAACATGAAGATACATCTCAATGAACAACCTAAGATAGAAGACGGCACAGCAGCTTACATTGACAACATTTAAATATCATCAATGACAATAGAATAACACAGCAGGAAACTAAGCAGAATATTAAATCTGCTTTACAATTTGGGCCTAAGAATAAATGCAAAAAAGTGCACTTTTGCTATGAAAAAGTAACATTTCTCAAACACATTATTCAAGATTAAAAGATCTGCAGAGAATATTGAGATTTATCAACTATTACCATATGTCTACCCCCAACCTTGATGAAAAGCACACAAAATGTCTAATCTCCTCAAAGGCAAACACAATTTTGAATGCAGCTGAATGCAGCAAAAAGAACTCAATGAACTAAAAAAAATTATGAAGAAAATACCTACACTCAACAGCCCTAATGCTACCTACACTTTCATCCTGGATACAAGCAAATTGAACTACAGATCCACACAACTCAAATGCTCACTCTGGTGGAATTATTAAAAACTTTCAGACACTTCCTCATCAGAGAAAAAGCTTTCACTGTCTGCACAGACAATGGCAGTTTATGTTGGCTAGAAAAATACTCTGACAACTGATCCACAATAATTGCATCATGGATTGAATAACATAGTGATTTCACTTTTTCTATTATTCACAGAAAATGAAGATTGCATTCAATGCTGACATATGGACAGCTTTTCCACAATACCAAAGAGAGTTCAAAAAGCCAGAGCAGGAAAAGGTAAATTTCAACTTCATACCCAGCAATCAATACCAAGAATTACAAGATATTATCACAGATAAAAACAGCAATCCCATCCTCATTATATCATTATTTGAAGAAATCATGCCAGAGGAAATAGCAGACACTCAATTTAATGACGTCATGCTGCTTGAAAATATTGAGAAAATCCAAAACAACAGGGACATCTCAAATACTCTGCCAGCTAAATATTACAACAAAAATAAATGTCTACTCATTGAGAGTGGTGTCTTTTACACAATAACAAAGACTAGCAACTGTATTGCTCTGCCAGAATACTATAAATAAAAATTAGTAAAAATATATCATGAACCTGGACATACCAGAATGTACCAAATTGAAAATACTATCATTGAACATTTAGTAACAACATATTTGAGGAAAACCATAGAAGATGTCATTAACTCATGTCCAACATGTATTCTCCAAAACAAAAACAGATTTCCAGAACAACATGTCAAATTGGAGAAAATAATATCTGAAAGTATGAACCAAATTGTGAACATGGACATTGAACAGCTATCTAAAATGAAGAAGGTTACTCATATATTATTAATTGTAAACAATTTCAACAAATATAGCAAAATGATACCAATTAAAAATATTAAAGCATAAACAGTAGCTGAAGCAGTAACCAACAATTGGAAATGTATGTTTGTTCCTATGGAAAACCTTATCACTGAACAAGGAGAACAATTCAAAAGCAAATTATTTCAATGCCCAATCAAAAAATCTAAAGGTGGTACACAACCACACTACAACACACCACCACAGGCCAATAGAGGAGTTGAACTCCTAAACTGAACATTAAACAAACTCATGTGAGCCATCACCAATAACATAGATGGAAAAGATTGGCTTGAAGTACTCCTAATAATTGAGTATTTTTGCAATACATCAACTCACACAACAACCAAAATGACTCCATACAAAGCTGTCTTTGGTCACAAAGCACCAACTCCTGTTGGCATGCTATTTAAAGATTATAACAACCAACTCAATCATGAATACTGCTGAAAACTTGTGCAAAAACTCCAATGAACTCATGAACCCATCTGTGCCAACACCAACAAATGTGCAGTATGACAACAACATTACTACAACAAATTCATGGACATACCAGAATGTACAAAATTGAAATTACTATCATTGAAAATTTGGTAACAACATATTTGAGGAAAATCATAGAAGATGTCATTAACTCATGTCCAACATGTATTCTCCAAAACAAAAACAGATTTCCAGAACAACATGTCAAACTGGAGAAAATAACATCTGAACCACACAATGTTGGTGACCAAGTATACCAATTCTAATCTGGTGTAATTACAACCAAAAAACAATTTTGAAAACTCACAACAAATTGGTTTGACATTTGAATTAAAGAATATAATAATAATTGCATACTGTGTACTGGCAAAATTACAAACTTTCAAAATCTCAAATAAACTACCAAAAATATAAAAGATGCCAGAATCAAAAAATTCAAAACTTTGGTCTACTTAAAAACAGTAATAACAAGCAGTATGATACCAGCCAACTAGATCTGATAGAAGAGGAACATCTACCTAAAAATTTTGAGCAATTTAAACAAATCAAATTGCCAATGTGTAAACAAACTAGTTGTTCTACTAAGCAAAATTTTGATTATAACAAATGGCATATTAACATTGTATCTTTGCCTTTAGACAATGAAATGTGTTCAATTGACAACTCATCCCCCAATGAACAAAGCTCTTATAGTACACACCTCCTCTGCTGAAGAAGACTTGCATGTAAGAACATCTCAAGTCTGAGTTAGTATAAGTGCATCATAATTGGACTCTGAGATGAACCTGGCTCCTGACATCTTTACTAGTGTAAAAGCACCAGGTATGGATTCAGGAGCTAGCATTGACCTCCCTTCAACTTCTACTGGTCCCACAACATCATATAGGGTGGAGGAGAAATGAAAACATTCTGCATTACCCATCTCACAGATACCAGTCAAACATCAAATTCTTGGAAACTTATCACATGTCAGTTCTACAACTTCAGAACATAGCAGCAAACAATCTACCAGCTACTAAAAACACCTAGGTAAAATGTCAATACATGAAGGAGAAGTATTGCACCCCTATTTCATCACAACAAGTAGAGTGCCACACATCAGTGCTAACAATCTCTCTGAAGAAACAAAACTTCTTACATCAGATTTCTCAGTATCTCAGAAATCAAATTCATCACTGTGTCTTACCAAACACTATTGATACAAATAAATGTCCTAAAATATGCACACTCATTTTCTATGAAGAATGGATGTGTGATGAACTTAGCAGAGAATTCTTGAGGAGTACAACTCACATAACAATCAAACATGATATCATGCTCAGAAATATCTATAAATTTGTAAAAACAAAAAAGCCAGTCAGAAAATGACCTTATTTTTATATGTTTCTTGAAAACAGCTGACAAAGATGGTATGAAAACTGTGTGGCACATGAACAAAATACTGGTTACTGGCCAAACAATAAACAATAAAATTATATTTGAAGAAAATAACACAATCATACCTAACACAGTAGTTGATCTTGAAGAATGCTACAAAGGATTCCACATCATCTGCCAATCAACTTTGCAGAGAACAGCAGTGCCACCTAAAGAAAATATTACTAATTTAATATTCATTGACATCTTGGTTAATAGAAATTTACCACTACAACACTTAATCACTCAAGAAGGAATTGTAAATCAAAATTTATTTAAGTCTAATTTAGCAACATTAATTTTGTAAATGCAACTAAGAAATAACATTACCAAATAGTACTTGTTGATAACAATTTGGCAAAATGAAGGGGGCAAAATCACTTCCACTATTTTTTGCCATCTTGGCAGACAATAATTTGAAATTCAAATCAACAAGTAATTTTTGAATTGAAACTATCAATAGAGCAAAATCATTTTAGAAACTGTTGAATAAATTCTTTGAAAATATTATCTTTACATTTATTTTGGTTTGCATATTATTACACAATGTACTTTGAAAATGAAAGTTTCAAAAACCAGTACCAAGTCACATTGAACTAGATGAAAATGAGAAAAATAGACAACATAGGAAACTACATTCAGCAAGTAGAACAACTATTAACACTTAGCTCCAGAGGAAACAGATATTCAAAGTATGGCCTCTTCTCACACATTTGCAAAGGATTGCCTGGGAACATTAGAAATCAATTTAAAATTAAATTTGATGTGGATGACAAATTGAAAAAAATGATCAGAAAGACAGTGGATATCCATGCAACAATTAAAAACAATGCCTGCATTTATGAAAAAGCTTTATGGCATAAAGAAACACCATGGAACAATTACAAGTCTTAGACAGTGAATACCAAACCCCACAATGAAAACTAAACAGAAATTATCAAAATAAAATTAAAGATGGAAAAATGAAAAAAGTAAGAGAGGGACATAAAGTGCTACAGCTGTGGAAAGAAGGGGCACAGAAAAGACAATTGCAAAAAACAGATTAATGTGATTAGAGAAGAGGAGGCATACTATGAAGATGAAGATGTGATCAAATCTGAATCAGAATTGGTCAAGGACACACAAACTGAAGATGAATCAGAAAACTAGCTCAAGTTCTGACTCCAAAAAACTGAGCACTGATAATGATTATGACAAACCTGAACAATATCAACACAATAATAATGATAAATGGGTTGATGACAAAGGCAAAAATTGATATGGGAGCTGCAACATCTATTGTAACTGATGAATGCATTATGAAATTGGGGCTTAGATGAGAAGATACTAAGAGGAGGTTAAAAGCAGTACAAATTAGAATAGCAAACACTACATTTGAACAATTGCTAGTAGTGATAGACAACCACTACAACTTATTACCACACAAAGTAATACTGGGCGATGATTTTTTAACTAAGAATGGATGTGTAATAAATTACTCAAATAGAATGATCAAGGTAAAGAAGGAGGAAATCAAAATCAAAGAAGAATACAAGCTATCAACAATAACATTTGAACTAGAAGAAGACATAAAGTTGCAACCATGTCAATGAAGGATGCACACAATTCAAACAGGAGAGAAGATTACAGCAGATATAATGATTTACAAGAACAAAGGAATTAACTCAAAAAAGGGTCTCAATGCCTTCAAGCATGTGCACCATAAAAAATGGAATAGGAAGGATACTGATATTGAACACCATGAATTGTAATGTTAATGTGAAAAAAACTAATGTGAGAATATTCAGAAAATCTGTCAAATCTAGCATCTAAGCAATTTGGAAAGCAATGGAAGACATTGATGAGTAGAGTAGTTTGTATGGTCAATTCAAGGAGTTTCAAATGAAAACAGGAGGTACTCCACACAGCTGACTCAAGGGTGAGTGGACAAAAACCATCAATGTAGTGAGTACTCCCAAAAGCCAACTCAAGGGCATAGGGACAAAAGCAAATGAAGAAGATGATTACACAACACCACAGTTACTAGGAGAGGAATATCAACATCTGAACAAGAATCAACTGCAACAACTTAGAGAAGTGTTAGAGAAACATAAATGAATATTCAACTACAGAGAGATAAGTGTGGGCCAAGTGATAGGCAAGACTCACAAGATAGTTACAACAACAAACAAACCAATAAAACTACCAGTGAGACAAGTACCAGCAGATAAAGGATGAATATAACAGGATACTGAATGAACTGATTGACAACAAAATAAATTGACCCAATGAAAGTCCATATGCAGCACCAACAGTGTTTGTAAAGCAGGGAGAGAAGTATAGATTGTGTATAGATTTTCAGAAACTGAAGAAACAAAAAAAGACACTTACCCACTTCCCAGAATAGAAGGTATGCTGTACAAAGCAAGCAAGCACAAGTACTTTATGTTGATAGATCTATGTAAAGTGCATTGGTAGGTGTGAATGGAAGAAGAAGATATTGAATAAATGGCATTCATCACACCTTATGGGTTGTATGAATGGATATACATGGCATTCACATTGTGCAATGCACCAAAGACCTTCTAGAGATACATAACAAAGGTACTAAAAACAAAAAACATAAAATTGAAGAAGATGTGAATGCATACATAAATGACATCATCATGATGAGTAACACTATAGAAGAACATCTTGAAAAGCTGGAAAGGACACTGTCAATTCTAGAAAAAGCAGGCCTGCAAATAAATGGGAATGTGACATACTGAAGGAGAAGATCATATTCTAAGGATGAGTGATATAAAAAGGGCAAACATGTTTAAAGGACAATGTGAGATAAATGATTCAGAAGATAGAGAAACTGAATAACAGAAAGATATACAGAGGATAATGGATTTCTTCAACCACTATGGAACATTCATACATAACATTGTCAGGAAAACTGCCAAAATGACACAATTAATGAGGAAGTCTGTGCTTTTTATATGGACATGGCAGGAGCAGGAGGAATTGGACTATATAAAGGAAGAACTGGCAAAACTGCCATTGCAGAACACACTGGATTACAATGAAACTTTCATTTTGGACTGTGATGCAAGCAAGGTGGCAATTGGAGAAACACTAGGACAAATAGAAAATGGGAAAGAGGTGCCAATACAATTCTTTAGCTGCAAACTGAAACTGAGCAAGGAATATTGTGGTTCAATGAAACTAGAGATGTTAGCCCAAATTGAAAAAATCAAGAAATTCAGGCATTTTCTAATCAGATTAGAATTCATGGTCCACACAGATAGCAGCAGTTTAGCATGGCTAAAGAAGTTCTTGGGAGACAAATCAGGGATAGTGTTGAGGTGGATCAAGTACCTAAGCAAATTTACTTTCACCATCAAACACCATAGAGGAACACTACACACTAATGCAGACTTCTGGACCACACTCCCAGAGTATCAAAGAGATGTAGCCAAGGAAGATGGTGAAAAAAAGCAATTTCAATTCTTACCACACACAGAATACAAAGGATTACCTGAAATAAATGTTGATAAGAAAGGGCAAGCAGTCTTACCAATTATGATCAAAGAAGAGATATCAGAGCAAGAGGTGATAGAAAAACAAAGGGATGATGTCATACTGAACAAAATCATAAAAAAGCTGCAATAGCCACAATTAAAACTATCAAAACTAACAGTGAGTTACTATGAGAGATACAAATGGAAAATAAACAAAAATAGACTCTTATACATGGAATCACAGAACAACAGGATTGCAATCCCAGAATATTACAAAAGGGAATTAATAAGGAAGGTGCATGAGAGGGACCATTTAGGCATTAAACAAACAGAAAGCACTTTCAACACAAGGTTTATCATCATGGTGGTCAAGAAAGTCATAGAAAAGTAATTAACAAATGCACAACATGCCTCCTAAACAAGCAGCATTTCCCAACCCAGAGAGCACCACTATACAAGATCATTGTGACACAACCCAATGAAATCATACACATAGACTTGGAGATGTTATCAAGAGACAAAGAATGATACCAACACCTGTTAGTAATGGTTCACAATTTTACCAAATACACAAAGATGATCCTGATGAAAAACACAATGGTGGAAACAATGGCAGAGATAGTAATGAAGGAGTGGATCCTGCAGTTTGTCTAATTGAGACAATAATTACAGACAAGGGCCTACAGTTCAAAAGTGGTCAATTTCAGGAAATGTCTTGGCTATTAGAAATAGTCAGTGAAAGAACAACAGCAAATCACCTGCAGGTGAATGGTGCAGTAGAAAGTTTGAACTGAATGTTAATTAAGCTAATAAGGGTCACAACATCAAGGATAGGAGGATGGAAATGGTGAGAAGTAATCAAAATGGTCAAGTATTTTTATAACATGTCTGTAAACTCAACAATGGGAATGACACCATTCAAGGCAATGTTTGGAAGGGAAGCTGTCAGGCCACTATCAATGCAATACTTCAACTATAGTGGGAAAATGGACAATGAATATGTAAACCAACTAAGAAGCCAAATTACTGAGATACATGAAACAATGTGACATAATATTAACAAGGCTGCCATGAGACAACAATGCAATTACAACAAAAAAATTTACAGTCATGAACATAAAATAGTCAACAAAGTATATGCATTCACACCCATAAAATTAATAGATGCAAACAAGGTCAAAAAACTCAAAAAAATTTGGCCAGGTCCATATATGATAATGCAAGTACTGCTAAATAATGAGTATATTCTAAACAGCAGATTACTGCACTTTCAAAATTCAAAATGAGTGACAGCAGATGTCAAGGAAACTAAATTAGATGAAAATGCTGATTTTAAAATAAACTGAATTAATGGAAGCAAAATCCTTTATGATATGAAAGAGTTAGACAGTTTACTGGAAGAAGGTTTCAACAAAGAATTCAAAACAAATATCAGTAATGAGAACTTACAAGCAAAAGTACTGCCAGGAAAGGGCAGCAAGAGATAAATATGTATATGACCTCAAAGTGTGAAATCTAAAATTACTCATTGAATTTAGGCAAATTGAGAGATGCAACAACAACTGAGGAGCAATAGAGTGTGCCACAACCAAAAGACTGAGGAAATGGTAACATCCAATCCACAGAGGAGAGTACAGAGGAGTTCTCAAAAGGGACAAGAACAAAGCACTGACTAATCAATGGCACAGAGTGAGAAGGCATCCCAGTACTCCCCAATGCCAATTCAAGGGCAGGGTGACAAATGATGAAATGCCTCTCCCATTGGAGATCTGCAATGCTGATTTGAGGGCATGCAGAGAACTGATGTTAAGCAGCCCAACTTTCCTCCAGAGGTACACAATGCCAATTCAAGGGCATTGCAACAGATTGAGTTCCAGGGAAAGGTATAAGTGGGGGAAGAACTGCATGCATACAAAAGTGACTCAAGGCTGATGTATCTACAGAGCCCACAACTGGTCAATTGCTGACAGAGTCAACTGTAAGCCTATTTGAGGGCAACTCAGTAGGTACCATCAGCATTGACTCACTTGATTGTGAGCTGAGCACCAGTAGACCATTACAGATTACTCAGCCATGCCCCCTCAGAAACAACATCAGAAAGTACAGTACACTCAAAAGAAAGAGAGCAATGAATTTTGAAAATAGATGGAGAAACCCTGCATCCCTACTTTATGGAAACCCTAAAAATGAGAAATAATGCCTATTAAAAACTGTCACTCAAAAGAAAAGCTCATATTAGGAGAGTATTGAAAACAGAGGGCAGCAACTTACTAATCATACTAGATGCAAGGAAAAGACCAATGCTGGAGACAGCACAAAGAATCATGGCATACATAGATCAAATAACCAAAATACCATAAATCAACATTGACAAAGATAATTTAATGATCATTCACATCCTAAAGGAAAAAGAATACAATAAAAACTTAGAAAAGCAGTTAGACCAAACATTCAGAATGGCAAGAGTACAGAGGATACAAATTGTAATCATCACATGAACAACCCTCAGCAAAATCCCCAACTTTTTGTATGAATTAACCATGTGGGTGGAGATCTATTTAAACAGACAAAGACAGTTTAACTGACAACAAATGCAGAAAGTGTAGAGAAAGCCAATATGCTATTTATCAAATGCAGCCTCACACAGAGACAGGAGCATCTCAGACAAATAGAAAAAATATGGAAAAAGAGTAAGCTACAAAAGAATACTACAGAAGAATGCCCTGAAATAAACATAGAGGTGCCATCAAAGAAATTTCATAGAACAATAGAGGTAGCCCTGACAGAGATAAATAGAGTGTACAAACTAAACACAAACAAAGATTTTAGAACATGATATTTGAAGAGAAAAACACACCAGAAATCAGGTTCAGGACAAAAGCATGGTTAATAGTGATTTTCACAATAGAAGAAAAAGATATTGTTGACACCAAAGAAATAGTTAAGATGATGAAGGAGAAAAATTTACATCAAATGTTACAAAAAGAAATGAATCAACATGAAAAACAAGGTCCATGATGCACATTCATAAAAATGATAAAGATAATTAAGGAAAAGCAAAAGGAAATTCACTGCAGAAACTACCAGAAATTAAAAGAAGAGCAAATAGTAACATCCATGAAACTAATGTTTACAGAAGCTTTTACAAGAACAGAGCTGGAAGAGCTGCTAAAGCCATACAATCAATTGGCCAATTATGTGGAATGTATTACATCAAAAATAGAGATGAAAGACCAAATTCAGATAAAAATGAGTAGAAGAGGGTTAACACAGAGTTTTTGGGACACATTGAAAGACAGTAAGATGAACTACCCAGCAAAAATTGGACTGGCAATGGCACCAACAACATCAGCAACATACAATGAGATAGAATGACAAATCAAAACAAAAATCCTCATCTGCATGCCACCAGAAATGATATCCATCCTGATGATACTTCCAAGATGGAGAGTACCCACAGATGTGAAAATAGCAAAAGCGTTCCTACACAAGTACAAAACCTATCTGAACACAAAAGAACAAGGTAAAGAACAAGGTAATCAACAGAGAGGATTACAGAAGATCAAAAGAAATGATACTCAGCAATGACAACAGGGAACATGTCTATGTTGAGTGAGCAATAACTCCTATCAACTATACACTCAAGGCAAAGCCATCAATGAGCAGGGTAAAGAACTGAGAGATGAGATCAACAAAAAACAACAAAACCAGTAATGCTATTTTCAGGAGTAAATGATGTAGTCTGGCTGGACTTGTGGGATAAACAGTATTGCTACTATGATGTCACAAAGTGGGTCAAAATAGTAACAATGATAAGGTTGAATAAGAACAACCCAAGCAACATAACAGAAGAAGACGTAAGAAACAACATAAGCTTCTTCTTATAGGGCATTGTGAACACCAGAAGCCTCTGAAAAGTATTTACACTCTTTTACCCAAATACAGCACACACAAGTAGAGTGGATGCACAGATGACTTTAATGATAGCAATAAAAGGGATCCATCTGTATCAGAAATACTACAAAATATTCTCAAGAAAAATGAATGAATTGTGTGAGATAACACCAATCTCAGAAGCAAAATTTTTGCACTATCATAGTACAGTAACAACAGAAAGAGAGGCAATACTAAAAATGAGGGAACAGCCAGAATTTGCAACAACATGCTGGAGTGATCTTAAAGCAGAAGCAATAATAGGAAAAGCTGATGAACTAGTCCATGGAGAGAGAGCTGTGCTAAAAATAACACAAGCTGAGGGGGCATGTAGAATAATTCAAAGATTAATGCTGCAAAAAAGAAGAAGAAAGAGATTAGTTAATCAAAGAAGATTAACATTGAATTATGATTAAATTAATTGTAAATCAAAATTTATTTAATTCTAATTTAGCATCATTAATTTTGTAAATGCAACTAAGAGATAACATTACCAAATAGTACTTGTTGATAACAATTTGGCAAAATGAAGGGGGCAATATCATTTCCACTATTTTAAATCTTATTTTTATATTTATTTTGGTTTGCATATTATTACACAATGTCAAGCTAAGTAGTAAATGCTTAGTAGTGGCAAGGACACATATTAGTAGTGATTTGAGGGTCCTTGATCCAAACCATGAAACTGTATTTAGGTTAGGGTTATGATTAGGAGTTCTTCTACATTTAGCTGAATACTGATTCTTTCAACAATGTGTACAAAATAACAAACTTTGGAGATAATTATACTTAGCCAATCATAGGATATTATATCTTATATTAAATAGACTATGTAGGAGACCTATAAATAGACTGATAACAAGACCAAGCATGTATTACTAACTAAATGTAGGTTAGGAAGCTGCATGTAATAATCTATTTAATTATTTATTTTCTTTTAAGCCAGTATTTTTCAGTAATGGCTTAACAGATATTTATTAGCAGCTAGTGACATTGCCAGGTTGCAAGTAAAAATTTCACATTACAAATTGAGTTTAAGTCAGTTACATCCAGCCTTGAGGGTTGCACTGAGTTAGGAGACTTGGAGACAATCCATCAGCAGTGAAGACAACTAAGTGTTAGAAGATTCAGATATCAGAGTTGGTCAGAGAACTTACAGAAGATCAGTCACCAGGGGAACTTCTGCAATCAATTCACACCTAAATAGCAATCAACTACATTGTATGTTAACAAAAGTTAACTACAATTGTTAAAAGAACAAAGAAGTTGTTATATCCCTACCCACAATTAACAAAGAAATATATTCAAAAGGAATTAATTGATTTATTTTAGAGCTTAGTAGCAGATGCTACATAATGTTTTGTTTACAGTTTAAATGAACTATAAATAAATTTGATATTAACCACTTTCTCTTTGCTTAATTAACAGGTTTCTATCTTCTCCATCAATCACTGATGATGCAAGTTTCTTTCATCAAATGGGTAGACACCTGATTAGTAATTACATAATTAGTTGTATAAAATATAAGTCATTCACAGATTTCATAGTTGGACAAAATTAGCTAACCATTTATCATTAAGGTGTCTGTTAATCATTTGCATAATTAAGTTACAAGATTTTAAGTTATTAGCTTTTCATAATCAATCTTAATTTGCACCATACATATTCATCAGCCAAGTCACCACCACCATTGCCACATAGAAATTTAGCTAACTATTTTCATTATTATATCTGATAAATTAAGAGTATTAGAACAACTAAACTCTACTAGAAGTTTATGGATACTGATTTTATATAATAACTTTTTTTTCATTATGACAATTTTCCTATATACTATAAAAATAATAAAATCACTTACAGGTTCTTTTTATACAATTTTGGCATAAAGACATTTAAAACTTTCTATTTCTCATTACTTTATTCTGAAATGGCAAATATTAATTTCAATGTGGGAATTAAGAAATTATTGCAATTAACAATTGGATAATATGAAACAGTGCTATATATTTTTAGTTTGAATATTTCTAATAATTTAACATGTTAAATTTAACTATTGCAGACTACTGATTACATTTACAACAGTATGTAATGATGTTTTTGATACCAGTTATTGTTCCTATATATTCATGTGAATTATTCATTTTGTTTCCTTCTTCAATAAAATTGTTTCAGTTTATATTTCAACTTTGCTTTAATCTAAATTATGTTTTTATAAAAAACTTCTGTTTAGTTAAATGTAGTCTAGCACACTAACCTTAGTTTAGAAATAGGTAAAAGTTTAGGTGTTTTGATTTGTTAAGCATTTCATTTGTTAAATATTATTGTTATTATTGCTACCACCTAAATTGCATGCAATGAGAAAAGCAATGAGCTTAGGTTTTTTACTTAGCACATAGGTTTCACCCAATGCACCCAAGAATATTAGGGCCTCTCTTTTCCTTTTCTCTATTAGGGCTCTAAATTTATGCAACACTGTCTCAAGGCTATCTGATTCAGATCAGCCAAGTTTGGCCACTCTTCCCTCTCATGATCTTCTGTTTACTTATTAATTTTGTTAGGAAGGGTTACCATGGCAGGAGGAGTTATTTATTAAACTGTGGCTTTGGCAAATTCATGCTTCAAAATGAATCCCTCAGATATTAGGGACTTAGGATTGCTCAATGATTTCACCTCAATGCACAATTATTGATAATCAGATAGTCAATTTTGAATTTATATTTCTGCTTTGGCTAATTTTATCTAAAAGACAATTGATTGACTTTTAGCCGAACTATTTTTCTGCATCTTTTTTACTTATATTTTTACAATGCTTGATCATTAATAATTTTTTTCTAAGGAAAAGCAACTCTAATAAAATTTCCTTTTATTGTACCAATTACATTTTGGTCAGAATGGGTGCATTTCCATTTGCACCTTTCTGTCTTAGGTGAGGCTAATAAGAATGCCTTTATGTTTGCATTCTTTCCCACTATAATAAGATTCTCTATTGTTTACAGTAAGCAACACATTGTCTAATTATTTTCACAATTTAGAACACTCTTCTACTAGACTGTGTTTTTATTGAAAATACTTCATTTTTTTCTAAACAAATTTATATGGAAAGTTGGCCTACACATACTCCCCTGCATGCTACTACACATGGGATACAGAATTTAGTGGATGTTCATCATTTGCATCCTTTCATCAATAACCAATATATAACATTGCTAAAGATGTAAATGAGGTAGGAATAGCAGTGAATTCTGACAGTTGTGAAGATGTGGTGGAGGCAGAAGCATCAACAAGTTATGAAGATCAAGACCAGCATTCAGAGATTGAAGATTAAGAGGAATCTATAATTAGTAACAATGATTTCTGGTTTGGTGGTAATGGTACTAGAAGGCAAAGCAACAATATCAAGCTCCCTGCTAATATTCTAAGGTAAGCCAGTGAAATCTCCAATCAATGTGGCTCAACTTTAATGACTAAAGTGTTTTTTTTTACTTTTTACAGAAGAAATTCCAAATATCCAACCAGATGGTGGTTGGTATATAAATTGTTGAAAGCCATCACTATTATGTGGATTCATTGGCTGTCTAATATTTGCTGGTACATTCCATGCAAAACATGAAGCATTGGAAGGAATATGTGCCAAAGAAATTTATTAGATGACCACAACTCTAAGCTTCTATGTGTCTCAAAAGATTTCAAACCATTATGAAATTCATTTGCTATGATGATACTGACACATGTACTGATAGAAGATTGACAGACAAGTTTATTGCTATTCACCAAATCTGGGACTTATTTCAAGAGTGATATTGATTCTGTTTTAAACCTGGAGCTTTCCTGAGAATTGATGAACAACTCATATTTATTTAAATTGAGCAGTCCTTTCCATGTATACATTAAGTCCAAACCAGACAAATATGGCATCAAGGTGTGGGTCATCACTAATAGTGAACCACATTATATACTAAATTTTCAAGTATATCTTGGCAATGTTGGAATCAATCCATTGAAGTCAGTGAGTAGTTGACAATTTGTTAGGGATGTTTTGTGGTACTGGAATGAATATTACAAGTACCTCCATTCCTCCAGAAAATTAATTACTTCAAATTGAATTTATTAGGCACTATTTGAGCTAATAAAAAAGAATCAATATACAAATATTAAAGATATGAAGAGCATTTATCAATTTTTGGGTATCAAAACAACATAATTATTGTAAAGTATGTGCCAAAAATTCAAGAGCCATGAACTTGTTATCCAATAAACACCCAACCATCTGTGCTGGAAGAGAAAACTTTGCAGTTTACAACAAGCATATCTGTAAGATACACTAACAGAAATCAGTAGTTTGTAGTTCTTAACATAAATGATATATCATGTTCTATTGGAACAAATTGTTTTTGTTAATTTAAATAGTAAAATATATGGTGAAACAAAATGTAAATAGTTCAGAGTTAATGTTAGAAAAATATGTGGTCAAGAGAAGGGCTAACTTTACAAAACTTAATGATTCTTCTTAACATCTTTTAACTTAACTATTCTAATGAATGATGGATGCATTAGTACTGCATATTAAAGCATGTTCATCTGACTATGGAATATTAAATTGAGTATTATTTATGCAAAGTTTCTTAATTATTAAATAGATGGCAACTAATTAGATGAATGAAATTTGTTTCACCAATGCTAATTAATTCTTAGATTAACACAGTTAACATAACTTTTATTAATCTCTCAATAACACTCTAATTGAAACACAATGCATTAAAGTTCCAGGAAATTCAAGAGGAAGTTCTTTGTACTATGTCTTACACCAAAACCACAAATGTCATGCTGAGAGATGCATTGTAGTAACCCATCCAATATCACCTGCACCATGCAAATGAGATGCCATTTGAGTCAGCAACACTTTCAGAATCTAAATGTTAGTCACTCCTACTATTTGCAGAATCATTATAGACATATTCACTAACACATATGGGGAACTAACAATTTAGAGAATGGTAATGCTAATGGCTGAGAGGTTGGAATAAATGCTGTTAATAATAGTCACTTGTGATGATACAAGAATAAATTGCTGATAGTAAAGGATTTCACATGATGACCATGACATTTTCATGAAAAACAGATGAGAAGCAAATGTTCTGATTACAGAAATGAGAGAAAAGAAAACTGTTTAAGATCATTGCAAAAACTCTCAGGTTGAATGAAATGTGAATATAAATGCATTCTTATAATCATCAAATAAAAGAAAGCATATAAGGGGCAGAGAGTAAATGTAAAGACTCTCCTGTCATAAAAAATGTGAATATAAAGGTATTTTTCTAGTCCTTAAAAATGCAATCAACAAAGACAAAAAATGCACCAAACATTTTCAGTTAAAGAAAGCACCACCACTGCCAAGAAGAAAATAAAATGGTAAATACTTGAAGCAAAAACCTGAAAAACCAGAAGTGAAAAAATCCATGTCACTAATCAGATCAAGAAAACTAGTCTTTTCTATATCCTGTTGTCTCATGGGAACTTGCCAATAGGCCTAGCATAGATCATGTGTAATGAACAGCTCATAATTAGTAGCTTCATATAATATGTCATCAATTTGAGGTCACAGATAAGCATCTTTCTTTGTTACTTTATTTAAATTCCAAAATTCTATGCACAGCCAAAATTCTTCTCCCTGTTTAATAAACACAGTTGGAGAGGCATATGGGCTCTTGCTGATTATGCCATTGTTAAGGAGCTCTGTTATAGTTTTAGCATAGATTTCCTGCAGATTACTTGAGACTCTCCTACATGGTCTATTAGACGTGGTGTTGATTTCATGTTCTACACCAATCACTTTACCAACACTTACATTGTTACTGTTGAGCATGTTTGCATTTTTCTGTAGCATGCCATTGATCTTCTCTTTGTCATCTTGTAATAAGTGGGTATGCATAGCCTTTGTAAGTTGAGGAATGTCCTTTGTGTTAGCTGCTGATGATGCTGACTAACAAAATAAGTGCTGTTTGTTCTTCTTTACAAATTTGATCAGTGGGATACATGTGACTGTGAGATTATGTGTCAAGGTGTGTTATTACAGATTGCAGTTATCCTGATTCTATTTTTGATTCTTGAAGAGTTGCTGAGTACTGTTATCTTCCTGGAATTACTGAGGTAGAAGTTAGGGATGATATAGTCTAAATTGTTGTTGGCATAAGTTTGAATTTTTACGAATTTCCAGTGATAAGGCTCTATCCTCAAATTTTTTAATAGAATAAATTCTTTGAGATTTTCATTGCCTTTCATGGATAGTGTAATGGAGATGTTCCAGTCTTCCTGGATCATTAATATTCTTGTGCTGTGATCTATGAGACAGTTGTTATCAGTTAAGAAGTCTCTTTCTATGATTATTTCATATGGTAACAGTTTGTTATTAGTATCAATTATGTATACATCTTGTTTAAACTTCACATTGTGAATTGTGTTACTCATCTTTCACAACTCATTTTTTGTTTACATAGTATCTTGAGGCATTGCTCAATCATGAGTTGTTTTCAGCGATGTCCTTTCTATTCCATCCGAGTTTGATGCACATGTGTCCACTATTATTGAAATAGATGCTTCTGTGTCAACCATAGCTTAATATATATAAATATAAACATTATATATATACATATATATATACACCCCTGCTATGAATTAACGCAACACACCAAAATCTGCTCTATTTCAATATATTTTATGTAATAATTAGCTTATTGAATGTTAGGGAAAACTTGCAGTGTGCCAATTTTTCCGCCTAGGCGATTTGGAGTGTGCCATTTTTTCTTGTGCCATTTTTTCCTGTGAGATTTTTTTCTGCGCCATTTTTTCCTAAAATCAATGAGCACTAACCACAATATTTTATACAAGTAAAGTTTAATCAAAGACAAAAATAAAAAGACAAAGCAAGCTTAATATCGAGTAGCAAATCCATGATTGTTAATTACAGCCATCATTCTTTGTGGCATAGATTCTATCAAACCATTCAGATAGTTTATGTCAATATTATTCCAAACTTGTTGAACTTTCTCTTTAAGCACGGCCTTTGATGTGATAAACATTCCATCTAGTTTACTCTTAATGAGAGACCAGATATGCTCTATGGGGTTCATATCTGGAGACTGAGGTGGCCAGTTTAGTACCTGTATGCCGATATCTTGGAATCATTTTATCAATTGGAGCATTGTCTTGCTGGAATATGTAGTTTTGATTGGTAATATCAAAGTAATCCAGGTTTTCACATAATATATTTATGTAACCAGTGCCATTAAGACGGCCATGTACTTCCACTAATGCCCCAATATGTTGACTTCGGAAACAGCCCCAACACATCAGCCTGCCTAGACATATGTGGATTATTAGCCTTGTCATTCCAGGTCTATGGATTTAAGAAAGAACGCACCTGATATACCGCCTCTGCGTAGGTTTAATTAAAGAAATCAGGACTCTCAACAGAGAATGTAACTTTTCTTCACTGATCTACTGTCCAGTGTCAATGTTCCAGAGCCCAAGCTAAGCGCTTCCTCTTGTTTACTGCAGATATCAATTGCGTTTTCTTTGCAACTCTACTGCGTAGCCCAAATGACACCATTCGAGCTCAAACTGTACTAGGAGCAATATTTTTACATTACTCTGCATTAAACTGCTGTGCAACTGACCGTGAATAGGAGGTTGGTGCATTGTGTTGACGAAGTCGTAGCCTTCGATCTTGCTGTACTGTTGTTACTCTACGCCTTCCTGTTCTTCGGCGATTATTCACACTGCCAGTTTGGTGCTCCTTAGACAGAAGACGAGAAATCGTTGAGTGAGTGACATTGTAACGCCTTGCCAGCTCTGCCTGTGTAATTCCTGCTTTATTCAATTAAACAATTACTCTCTTTTCAATAATAGATAAATCTCGCACTTTAGGCATCTTTAAAATAAAAAATGAAATATAAATGAATAAATTGTCTCAACATGTATAAACATGTAAATATTGTAGTAATTGGCTAAAATTAATACGCATTTCATTAGTTAATTGAAATAGCGCAAATTTTGGTGTGCTGCGTTAATTTATAGCAGGGATATATATATATATATATAT
>CABFPE010000352.1:687693-714097 GCA_900660155.1 Hofstenia miamia | reverse complement strand
TATAGCAGGGATATATATATATATATATATATATATATATATATATATTTATATATATAGATGAGGCATTCTTAGTGAAAATTAATAAGTCCCTGTACCCCTCTGGTGTGTTACGGGTATTGTTGTTGTTTGTGCGAGATCATCTATTGTGTTAATGCCGAAAATGACACTTTATGAGGTGGGTGCAAAAACTAGTGTACTTCCGTTGAAGGTATTTTTTATTGATGTAGCACTGGGTCGTAAAAATGGAATCAATTAAAAAAAAATTAAAAGCTCCAAATGCATTATGAAAAATATCTTGCCAATCAACATTTTGATTTTCAAAATTTGTTTTTAGTTTTGTAGCTTGTAATTAAATTTAAGTATTAGAAAAATAGTTTTTAAAAATTTATTAATATTGAATGTGTCAGAGAAGAAAACATTTTCCTCTTTTGTAAAAAGCCACTTTATGCATTGGTCCATCAATAGATATTTGCTACTGTAAGTGCATAAAATTAGATCTAGCTCCAAAACACCAGTCTGAGTCATTCCGGAAATTCAATTGGATCTATGTCAGACCAATAAATATCTTGAGATTTTTTCACAGAGATCCATTACTTTTTGTGAAATCCTACTTATAAACCTGAAACAATATCTCTGGCGGAGGTAATACCATAGTGACGAAAATGGGAGAATGTTTTATAGAACATTAGTTGCCTTAGGTATATTTTCAAATACCTTCCCATAGATAATTAACATCCTCCTACATTATATTTATCTTTGGATTTTTGTGAATTTTGTTGGCTATTTTGTGAAATATGTTTATGAAAAAAGTTGTAAATGATTGCAGGTGTGCTTCTTCACATAGAGCAAGACGTTCTCATTGCTTCCAAGAAAATACGTAGTGAGTAATAAGAAAAAGACATAAACCTACAGATATTAATATAGGACTTTCGATGTTAATGAAATATTCATAGACTAGTTGAAAAAAAATTCTGAGAATATTGATTCTTTTTAATCTTTGTATCAATTGTTACTAGAAATAATTCATAGCAAGACATTACTTTGGAATTTTTTAACAGTTATATCTAGCCTTCAGAGGATGTCAAACAGAGGAGGCGAAATGAGAATGGTATAAGTGAGATTTTTCTTGGCTTTTGAAATTTGGGTTCGAATATGATTAAATCAAGAAAGAATTCAATACTTAAAACAAAATGTTCCAAAGTCTGATCAAAGTAGGCAAGTTGGTGACGTGTGAACCATTTGTACATAGAACTGTTATATAAGGTGATGTAGATTTATTGTATCCCGTATTTATGAAATGTAACATTCTGCAAATTAATTTTGCATTTCTGTTATGAAAATGTACGAACAGCTTTGAATAAACTAATATACAGGGTCATTAATATTTAGTGTTATAATTTTAATAATTTTTCTCTGTAATCTTCTCTTGTTGAAACTTAATAGTAATTTTATATTTTCAGATCTTAAAATACAATCTTGAGTAGTTTATTGTATAATCAGACACAATTTTTAAGCTGGAAGCAGGAAACTCTAGAAAGGATATATTTAAGATCTTGAAAGTGAATAGAAAGTTGATGTGGAGGACTTTAAAACGTTTTGAGGGCAAGGTTGTCATTGAATATGCAGAAACCCTACACTTGTTACATCTATTAGAGAAAAGATCAGTAGGAATCCTAAGGGATCTATCAAGATTTTGGCTACAGGATCGAGAGTATCATATGGGATCATATCAACTTTACCCCAAATCTATTGAAGAAAATACCCAATTTGTGTGCTTAATATTTTGCAACCACGTCCAAAAGTACTTTTCACTTTGCTTAGCATTATGTGAGTTAATTGTGCAATACATCTGAGTGTCTAAGGAATAAATATTTCAATCTTTGTGCATTGTTGATGCATTTCATTGGCCACTGAACAAGAACTGGAAATCTAAAACTCGGTTGAATAATGTAGAGTCAGAGCATAAAAAGAAGTCACAATTCAGAAAGAAAATTATTAAATTCACAAAAAGAACATTTGCCATATATATTATTTCATATTTCCTGTTTAAAGGAAAAAATTCCGAGGGCGCAAAATGTATAAAAATGTATAAATAGTATATTAAGAATACAATCAATATGTAACAACATCAACTACAAATCTATGACAAAAATACAAAATTAATATTTCGGTTTGATGATATATAAACATAACAAATATTAACGTTTGATACTAAACTTTTAAATGGAATTTTAAATTGCCACGAGAAACTTCAGAAATAAAAGCACAGTCTTCATAGAATTAAAACGAATTATTAGAATCTAAATCGAATTTGTGCACTACAAGGCCAGAAACATAAACAATTTCAATTTTTTGTAGTTTGAAAAATTCAAGGATCCAGAAGGCCAATCCAAACTAACAGATATAAGTTGATTCAGATGAAATTTAGACAATGCAATGTTGCAAATTTGGCAAGTGGAAAATTAAGATCATTTATGTAAAATCTCCTTCCATGCCCAATTGCAAACAAATTAAATATTAAATTCAGTTTCCAATGTGTTAAGTGGAAGGAAACTAACTAATAACTGCTCACGACAATAAATGGTTGTATCTCCTTAACTATAATTAATGATTTAACCACCATTCACTATTTAGGTGAAGTCTCCCTGCAGTTTTCCTCTGCACTGGGCATCTGCCATGACGCTGTTCTCCATGTCACCAATTAATCCACTTTGACATCTACTTTGATGTTTTGAAGACACTCAACTCAATGAACATTTATTAGATGTAGCGTAGGTTACAGTGGTGCTAATAACATGAATGGCCGCGGACTCCGAGAATAACAACATATTTCAAAGGCCACATGAGAATTTTTTATGATCTATCACAAAGTTGTTTCGGTTTTTTGAATACTCATTGTGACTCCTGTGATAGAAGTTTCTTTAGTAATGTTATAAGAAGATCTTTTAATTGTTTCTTAAAGAATTTTGCCCATGAGCAATCTGCTTCTAGTGGAAGACAGCATCAAAAATTTGTCAAGTAGTGTAAATTTTTGGTTTGAATTATTTTTACGCGTTTTTTAATACATTAATTGTGAATAATCCTTAGCTTAATTTGTTTATTTATATTATTTTATCTTAATTGCAAAAAAATTCAACAAATTATTATATCTTTGCTAACGTGTTGTGGTGCTGTCAACGTTTTGTTGTCATAAATGCGATTAAATTTATTGCATTGTAACCCCTAGTTGGCGATTTGACTAAAATTAAGTTCCTGTCCAGATGTTGTTATTCTCGGAGTCAGCGGCATAACACAACTCGACTTCTCTCTCTAGTGATTGTTTGTTATTGTACAAAGTAAATGATTGAATAGAACCTTTGTTGTATTATGGAATAACACTAGCTGCTCAATACAAAACAAATATTTAGGTAATAAAAATAATGACAGTTAATAATTGCCATTAACCAAAACTATTGGTTAATAATTATACAATTCACAACTAGGTAGCAGCTTCCTAACCTACATTTAGTAATCGCAAATAAATAGGTCACATTATCGGTCAACGTATAGTAAACAATTTGTGTCTAAAAAGTTAAGATATACCCTACATTTGGCTAAGGCCACGGTTAGACTAGTGATTTGCTCAAAAGTGATCTATCACATTTTGAGTGAATCGTACGTCTAACCACCCGAGATAATTAGCGATGTGACGATCACGAAGAAATCGTGCGCGTTCGATTTCCTTGTGATCGTCACATCGCTAATTATCTAGGGTGGTTAGACGTGCAACGCTTTCAAAAGTGACAGATCACTTTTAACCAATCACCTAGTCTAACCGTGGCCTAACTGGCCATTTCCAAATTTGCTACTATATATGCATTAAAGAAAATGCAAGATAGCTAGCTAAGCGAGATGGGGAAAAACCTTAATCGTACACCTAACTCGAATGTATTTTGTTGTCAGGGGCGTAGAACCTTGAATCGTTTCATTGTGGAATCTTGGCCACTACTTTACATGAACTGCTTAGCTATGCATTATAATTAAATAATCAAACAGTAAACAAATAGTAAAATATGTTGGTTTCAAAGAATATACTTCATCAATCTTACACTGAGTTGCTTCTACTTATACTATAAATCGAAACAAGTACCTGCTGCTTTTAAAATTTAATTTCACATAGACTAGTCTGCGTGTTTTTGCTAAAATTAACGAGGAGTGATTAGTCAAATTTCTGTAAAATGGGTTGTCAACAGGCACTTGCTCGTACATTTGTATATTAAATCTTAGGTAGTTAATCAATCACAATAAATGCTAATTAAATTTTTCTTTTACATTTTCTTTCGATCTTAGTTTTAGCAGCATATTTTGATGGATTATGCTACATTTACATCTAGTTTCATCTGATATAAAAATGGAATTGTCTTAGATTTGAACGCACTTTATTACCTGAGTCACTGAAATATAGTAGTTTCCTCCACTTCTTTGCCGGGATACTCCAAACATCTTTTCCTCCTTGAAAATCCTAAGTAATTAATTTTCAAAATCACAAACACAAAGTAAAAATTCAGCTAGAAATAGAATACTATTGATAGTTCTTAACCAGCCCAAAGAAGTATCACAACTTAGGGAATGTCTTTGCATTTGATGATTAACAGGATCCATTTGAAACAAAAAATTCGCTGTTCTTTGCAAAATCCTGACAAGTTGATTGTTCATGGATGTCAGAACAAACCGATCAGGGTCGTTTCGTCTATCTCCAACAGCTGGAAATTTTACATTTAGAATGTTGAAAACACGTGTAATGTCATTAACAAATTCCTTAGTGTCTTTGTATTCTTCAAATTCTAAAGAAGCAATAGTATTCTTAAGTTATATATATATATATATATATATATATAGTCCTGTTTTTTTGGCTTCAGTTTCAGTTTCTGAGCTATCTACTATCAATATTGTAAAACCATTGTAAAGAATATTTTCATAATACTAAATGAAGTTGCTAACCAAAGGTGGAAACAGATCAAACGACTTGTCGTGTGAAGGTATTTTCTTTAAATCAGCCATATTGGGTTAGTCAATAAATTGACATTAATAGCTGGTTACATGCAGAGACTGATTAATGATGCTAGTTTTCAGTTTGCGAATTTTAAGTTTGTGATGTGAATGTTTTCAATGTGCTAACATTCATCTAAATTGGTGGTTCTCAATCTTTTTACCCCTCTACAAAAAAAAATCACTAATAAAATATTAAAGTAATTGTTAATATTAAAGATATAGTAAATATTTATGCTATATTTTTATGTACATTAGTAAATAATTCATAATATACCTTTTCTAAGATAAGTGAGTCATTAAGTAAAAAATGAAGATTTATTGAACAAATAAATTTTATTCAATGAAATCCCTGTGGTTGACGTTGCTCAGTGAGCTTTTTTATATTCGGTTCTATTGATGTCAATGTTAGTTGAAGATCACTCCTTTTCACAATGTAAAGTCTATTACAAGCTTTTAATAATAAAAGTGTGCAATAAAACCTTTTGTATCTGCCAGACATGGACAGTGCATCATCAGTATACTTGAAACTATATTTTTGAGTTGAATATTGCTTTCCTTGAAATATGTGACAACTTTATTAAATTTGTTTCACCTCTTGTGTCTCTCTTTAGACTTCTGGCAAAGAGCATTTTCTCTCTGGGTCCTTAATCATTTATAAATCTCACATATGCTGACAGAATGACTTCCTTATCTCTTAAAGTTGATTCGTCAAACTGAAGGGCAAACTGTTTTACTTCCAAATTAGGTATTAGTTGTTTTTTCAACATTCTCTGTCATTTCATGATTTCGTCATGAAAAATATGAGTTGCTTAAGGGGATAGACTTAGTGATTTCACTAGCATTTTGTTTCATAACTGATGAAATTACAAAAGATACTGCTGGCAAAATTACTGTTCACCAATTTTACGGGGTTTCCAGCCTTTGCTATTATTTTGTTAACTTCATAAGATGCTAGTAAATCATCATTTATTTTACTTACTCGGTTGTTAAACAATTGAGTAACTGTTTTTCTTTCTTGGAAATCATTATGGAGTTTTTCGAAGTATTCTACTGGTTGGTTTATCTTTCCTTTGTGCTTGGTTTCCAGATGGATTTTAAGCTTACAATGTTTCACACTATCATTTGAAAGTACATCCATACATATTAGGCACATTGGTTTTGTTGCATTATGTGGTGATGGAATAAATCCATAAGGCAAATATCTAACTGAATACTGCCAGCATTTCTTCTTTTCTGACGCAGCCATGGGCTATCTGTAAAAAAATGTGAGAAGCTGCTATAACATATATTACAGCATTAGATAAGATTTCGTAATTTGTTAGCGAAATTAAAGATAAATTTGCAACATACAATTTCATAAAATATGGTTAAGGTAAATAGAAACTTTAGGAGTAATATAATAAAAACTATTTGCAAATCAGTAATTGTTTTAATTTACTTAATCGCAGGCATTTTGATATTTCTCAAAGAATATATACAACAAAATTACAAATTGAAGTTAAAAATTTGTATGTAAAAAATCTTAATTATCAAAAGAATTATTCAACCACATATGAGGATTTATGTAGGGAAGTTATTCGTGGTAAATTTAGATTTAGAGCACTGTAAAATATCGTTGTTTTTCTCTTGTACTTAATTGCTATAATAAAATAGAACAGCTGCGTGAATATTTTTACAATTAGTATTTAAAATTTGTGCAGAAATTCCATTCTCAGTAATGAAAACCATTTTGAATTAGAATTGCCTCATAGACCACAAAAATGTCATTGCGGACTCCCAATTCGCTATTTTTGTGTGTGGACCCTAATAAAGTTACATGGATCCCTAGGATGCACGTGGACCCCGGTTGAAAACCACTGATATAAATCATTGCGAATTGCTGGACAATTTAACAAAAAAATTTTGTGTCTACTAAAATACTGCTTTACACAAAATTATTCATTATTCCAAGTTAATAGCATGTACTCAAGTTTTATTTTACTTTGACTAAATAGATGGTAACCAATCTTCATAGCAATTGCATTTACTGAATGTTTATAATTATGTATAATAATCCAAGATCTCTACAAGTACTAGCATTGTGTCATCATTACAATTGACTTCCGCTTTCAATGTTTATTGAGACAAACACCATGATATCAAGCATATAGAGAATGGAAAATTATATCAAACTGCTAAGATGTGCATTATGCTTAGATCTGTATAAAGACCCTGTGACTTTAAGTTGTCTTCACTCCTTCTGTAAAAAGTGCACAGAGCAATACAGCAAAAACAACAAAGTCATTCATTGTCCATTGCGCCGTGCACGAACAGCAGTGAATTCAATTAAAGCTGACTTCCGTATTAAAGAATTCATTGAGTTTTTTGATTCGCTTAAGAGTGAATGTATTAATCCTTTCGAAAGTTGTGATGTGTGTGATGAAGATATTGATCCAAATGAGGTTCATCTATGTAAAGATTGCGGCAAGGTTCTTTGCATGATATGTCGTCTTAATCATGAAAAGAGAAAAGGAAGTGAAACTCACACTATATATGCTTTAAGTTCAAAACCTATTCTCTACTGCAAGTATCACAATGAGGAATTAGGATATTCATCCAATGATTCAATGTACAGGAAGTATATTTGTGTTTCTTGTGCAATAGTTTCCCATGAAGCACATAATAAAATATCAATTAAACGGGACAGGGAATTATTAGTAGACGAAATTGCAAAGAATGTTGAAATAGTTAAAAAACGAATAGATGAGTTAGGATCATACACCAATTACTTGAAACGATTCAAAGAAGAGATTGTAAAGAAATTCCATGAAATCAACTTATTGGCATGGAAAAGACGTGATTTTATTATCAACAGCGCAAATGAAGCTTGTCAGAAGCTAACAGAAGAAACATCTAGAAAGCAAAATGAAGTTCTACGTAATATTGAAGAAAACATTGTGAAATTGGAAAACTTGAAAAAAGTCATGTCACCTTTACTTAGATATAACAAACAATTTCTTGATGAAAGTTTGTTTTTTGATGTAAATGAAATCAATACTAAGGTTAAAGATGAAGTGGAAAGTAAGGTTAACGTTGAATTACAATTAATGGATGTAAGGAAATTGGAAATAATTTCGAGGAATTTTCATAATTCTGTTATAAAGTCACTTATAAATTCTTACATTGGTACGTTTGAATTTGAAGTTGAGGAGAATAAAGACATAATTTTTTCAAAACATAGATCAGCATTATACTATGAAAAATCGATGAAACCTAAACTTATATCAAGGTTTTTATTAAAAATCGAGCGATTGTATGATATTCTGTATGATAGTGAAAATGACATAATATATTCCCTTGGCAGCATTAACAACAAAGTTGCTCTTATTAGAACTTCGAAGAATGGCAGCAGTGAAAAATTCATCATTGAACGCTCCTTGTATGGTTACTGGGGCAACTATTTAGCCTTCCTACCAAACAACAACCTGCTAGTATTATCCTTTTGTCACTTTGATTTCTTCAATCCCTGTCAAATAATAGAAGTTGACACTAACTTTAACCAATCAAAGCCATTTAAAGTTTCCTTTTGTGATGTTAAGGATATAGAGTCTATTTGCTCAAGTCCTTGTAAAAATTTTGTTCTGTTTGCGTCTTCTAGTTTGTTGACTGTTTATAGATACTGTGCAAAAACGGGATCTTGGGAACAAGCGAAATTGCCAAAGCAATGGTTATACTGCTCTCTTTCGCTATTGAGTGTGAGTCATAATTTAGATCACATCGTTTTTGGCGGCTTCAATGAAGTGCATTTGTTTTCTTTTAAATGTCAGGCAATCTTACGTTCATTTGCGCATTCGGAACATGTTTACAGAGGAGTTGCATTTCTTTCAGAAAATTTTGTGATAGCACGATTATCAGATAGCTCTCTAAGTATTTTCAATGCTACGACTGGGAAACTAATGAGAAAAATTAAAAAGATGATCGATGAACACAATGAAGAGTATGTAGAAAGCACAACACCAATCCTTATATCTGCAACCAATGATTCATTGTTAATTTTTAATCAAGGATGTAAAATAGTAAAACTCAAACTATAAATAAACTTTGTAATAAAATTTCTTAGCGTTTGCAACTAATTGACATAAAAGTAGTAATAAAAACCATTCATTCCTAAAATGGAATTCTTAACCTCCTCAGGCCTGAGACAGAGCTGCAACCGTGCCGTGCTTTAATCCGTGCCAAAGATTTTGCGTTATTGATCCGTGCCTTGCCGTGCCGTGCCGTGCCTAAAATTTATTGAATATACCAGCGCCAGAAATACAACTTTTTGTACTATTTTAACGTTCGTATTACATTATGCTAGTATCTGTTTGATAACATAAACGATTCTAAGAAATAGATTTGCATAGAAACTACATTGCGGGAATTTTTGTAATGCAATAGCAATATTCGAATTCTCGTTCCCGTCGCTATGCTGCATAATTCTTGTTTGAAATTTTGCAAAATTTCAAACATTGCTAATAGATGTATTCGATATTTTATTTTGCGATTTCTGTCGAACAGTCATAAGGCATATTTAGTACATAACAAATAATCTGCTACGTATTATTTAATGTTTCAAATTTTATAGTTTATGGCTTAAATATTACATTATTTATCTATACAGAAAAATTTTTCAAAAATTATTATTTACCTTTATTTAAATTTTCATATTGTTAGATTAACATACATTCCATTAAAATAAGCAAGCCCTATTTCAATACTTTTTCAAAAATAAAGTTTTTGTTTTTCACTGCTTACTTTTAGTAAATATCAATTAATTTTAACGAAGGTGATAACAATATTTTTATATAAAACTGGAGACATAATTGTGTTCTAAAACTCTGGCGTAAAATAAGTTTTTTTCCAAAAATTAAAGTAAACTAGCAAGCAAAGTACTACAATTACACATGTAAGTGACTGATTTGTTACTTTGAATTCGATGTATTTGTCACAAGTGCAAGGGCACTACGGTTTTCTGACACAACCCAACTCAAACATCTTTTACAAAAAACGGATCCAACATAAGTGGAGATCTCTAAAATTTGTCAGTGAACTGTACAGTTCAGACTAGAGATGTGCGCTGTGTGGTAGCGGAGCACCGCACCGCGGTATATTGCGGTAGCGATCGAGTTTTATGGCTGGCGGTGCGGTGCAGTGTGATGGGCCGCGGTGCGGAGTTGTTACTAAAAATATTTTAACACCTAAAAGTGACATTGTCCTTTAAAGCAATGTATTAATTCGTTATATAAATTATATCATAACTTGAGTAAGATAGCCTAGTGTAACATCAACTTTAATTGACTAGTTAATTAATTAATTAATACAGCTAATAGGTCCGTACTGGATGAGTTTTCTTGTCCTACGAAGTCCTCGGTCAGCGAAGTCGATCGAAAACTTTGTGGTTCGGTGCGGTAAAATACAATGCACAAGTGCGGTGTGGTATGAAGTTAATGAACCGCGCACATCTCTAGTTCAGACTCTCAAACCTCCGTAGCTCTCACCTAGTGCAATATTAACCTGACCCATCTTTTCCAAAACTTAACCCAACCCTACCCATCACATGAATTTACCCTACCCAACCTATATATATATATACATATATATATATATCCATGATAAGCCCATTTCATGTGAACAACATGGAAATTGTGCATTCGGCGATTCTGGCTAATATATTTTCATTTACTAATTTTTGTTTACTTATAAGACATAATACACTGGCTGTAATCACTTTATATACTAGAGAAATTTTGAAAAATTCTAAAAGCCATATTTGTTTCCAAATATGAAAACGTGCCGCACCGTGCCTAATTATATTTTTCAAAACCCGTGCCGTCCTGTGCCCAAAAAATATTTTTGCAACTCCGTGCCGTGCCGAGCCGTGCCTAAAACCCACCGTGCCGTGCCGTGCCGTGCCTTCAAAAACCAGACACGGTTGCAGCTCTGGCCTGAGATCGAAATAATTTATTATTTTTATTCAGTCAGCCTTAATTGCCATTGATGGGGAACACAAAACATTGTAGTTTACAAAAATAAGGAACTTTTTAGTTTCAACCTGACTTTTTGTGTATCATATATTGTACATTTCAGCCTGAAGTTGTACTATAAACGAAATAAAGAAAGTCAGAAAAAACATTCAATATGTTGCAAAACATGTAAAAATACAATTCATTCCAATAACAATAATTAAAAATTTTGTCTATTTGTGAAAATCTCGAAAAAAAATTCTTTTGGAATGTAATGTCGTAATTAGTTTTTACTCAGGAAGAAATTCAGCACCCTACTGATTAACCAGTGTCATGGTTTTGGCCCGCTGATTTTGGATTAAAACTATTGCTGCATGATAAATAATTAGTACCCATGGAAATATAATATCACATTTCAGATGAAGAATAAGCAAACTAATAAGTTCAGGGCCACTTTATAAAATGTATCATATATGATACGTTTTGTTTGTGGTGATTAAAATGACTTATTGTGAAAAGCATAGGAAAATTAAAAGTTTGGCAAAACAAAGAATGTTTGATTGAAGTTTATATAACAAAAATACTGTAGAGAAAACACCACTGTAAGCAGTAGCAATTTATATTTGATATTGGAGTTTCTTTTATATTTATTCTTTTAATTATTTAGCTCAATAATAATTTGCTAGTCTTTTGTAAAATTTATATAAATACTCCTGATTAGAAAATAGTCACAAATAATAAGTTGACTAAATCAGAATTTTTTCAATTTCTTTGTTGTGATTTTAACCCATTATTTACTAAATTATTAAAATCAGCATAAATTGTGTTTTTTGCGTTTATAATAATCTCAACGACAAAAAACCTATTTGCTTGAGCCCTCTAGAAATTTTGTAGACTCTCAGAGACTCCTCTTTAAATGAATCATTTAAATGATCCTTTTAATTGAAATATATTTAAATGCAAAAATTCATTTAAACGATTTCTTTGAATTTGAATTATTAAATTTTTAAAATCTGTAACAACTATTTTAATGTGTAAATAGTTTGGTGTCAATTTCAAAAATTTGAATTTTTTTGAAGTTTTTATACTTAGCATCTCAGTAACTAGCAATAGTTTATTACTTTATATTAGCTAATTTTACATATATATCATATATANCTTAAGAAAATTCTATTAATAATACAGCTACAATTTTATGGCTGATTAGCGCACAAAATGTTGTCGTAAATACTTTCACAAAAACGAGCTACTTACAGATTTTTTTTTAAAAAATCAGGTTTACAAAATATGCTCATTCGTGTTAAGGTGTATTTATTTTCGTGCAATGCAAAAAATCATAATTATGGAATTCAACCCTTTTAATTTATGCTCGATGCCGAAAGGTCCGTTCCATTGCATAAGCAATTTCTACATTTAGCTTTAATATACTGGTGATATTAAACATTGTTCCATGGACTGACTTAAAATTCCATTGTTATCAGAAACGAATTTTACTAAAACGCATTCATATTTGTAATTACTATTCCATTATGAATTATATATATATATATATATATATATATATATATATATGTGCTCTCCAAATCGAAAAATTGTACACTGTTACACTTTACATGTCTGAATTGCAATTTTCAATTAATTTTAGTTTTGCATTATGTATTTAAAAATTGCTAAAATAATTGTTTTTTGAGGGGTCAAAGCATAATTATTCCAAAAATTCCAAATTAAACTAAAGTAAACAGAGTCGAGTAACAAAAGTTTGTAATTCTTAAGCCCATACGCATCTACCCATAGTAGAGAACGTTTTTGAATGATCCTCAGTGAGTTTGGAAATAACTATTATTTGATAACAATACCCAAAAAAATAATAAATAATACAATAGCTAAAACGAATTATTTATGAATAATATATGTGATATGTCACCTTTTGATTTTATTGTAATCAAAGAATACTTGCCATTCAAACCATTAATATTTTCCAGTACAAAAAGTCGAATAATATCACTATAGTGTCACAAACTTCAAATTAGAAAATAGGAAAATTGCTTGGCATTTAGACAAAGAATAAAATATTTTTTCTGAATTAGCCATAACATCATAAAATTTGCCATTGTATATAGATTGATCCTTAAAAATGTTCGTTTTAAAATATTCGCAAATTTATTTCAAATTTATATCAAATTTATATCAAATTTAAACAAAATTAAATAATTTTTCCTTATAAATATTTTTATGAAAAGAATGTTCGTATTAAAAATATCAAATATGATGTATCATTCCATATGATTCGAGACATTTTCACCAAAGATCTGAGATACTTATCTATTGGGAGCAAGTTGCTGCCACCATGTGTTATCTAACAACAATAAGGAAAATCGTGTGGCAGAATGCCAAGAAATCCTACGGTACTTGTCTACCCGAAATGCACATAAAAATGTGATCATCATTGACAAAAAACTGTTTGTTGAACAACCGGTTAAAAAGTCAGCCACAAGACGTCAATGGGTGGCACCCGATGGCGATAAGCTTAAGTTTGCCAGACAATGCCCAATGGATAAAAAGTTTATGGTCATGGTGGCCACTGCATTTACGGGCTCAAGCTATGTGAAGGTTTTCCCAAGTGTTCGAACTATTGATTCAAATGTTTACATTGATTTCCTTGCTGAAACATTGAATGCATTTGATTCTTACGACCTCAGAATGTCACACAAAGCTGTTTCACTAGCGAATGTCATGATCATGCACGACAATGCCAGGCCACATGTTTCTGAGTTAACATTTGGTTATCTCGAATCCAAAAACATCAGACGTCTATATCAGCCACCCTTTCGCCTGATGTCAATATGCTGGACGCATGTTTTTTCCAACATGCGAAATGAGAAGAACCAAAATCAATTTTTATACCCCATAAGATGATCAACTTTTTATCAAAGAATGTGTTACCACAAATAGCGATGAAGTTATGAAATATGAATATGAAAAACTGCAATATCATTGCCAGGAAATCATTGACTGTGAAGGCGATTATGTATAGTTATGATTAATATTCACTAACATGTCACAAGCTAGAAATTAGCAACCATGGAAATTTGCCTTTACATAGAATAATGTATTTGGTCCCTGTATTTCCTAAGTTGATCCAAGCTTTAGATGATCTTGTCTCAGCACTTAAAACGAATATATACATTTTAGATAATATATATATTTTATAAAAATAGTAGTTTTCAACATAGTAACAAATTATAAAGAGACAAAATGATTAATGAAGCAATGGCAATATTCCATTGTTTATTAATTAAATGCATAAACTTGGAATTTAAGAATACTGTCTGTGCACTAGAAATTAGATTATTATTAAGGTGAACTTTTGGAAATTTTAATTACTTAAAATGTATTTGTCCAATTTCTCAATTTTTTGTGAAATGCATTCTTTTATCGCCTTTGAAATATTTTCAGCCATCTTTAAAACAGCTTCTTTTAATGATTTATATTTGTTTCGGATTCGAGTACTATTTGCTTTCTTCATTATTCCAACAAGATTTTCGATAGATTCAAATATGTATTTCTCAAAGAAATCCTTGAGTTCATTTGTATCATCTTTATTTGGGCAAAATCTTATAAACTTTTGCTTAACCAATTCCAATTGTTCTAATACATGGTTAACGAATGTAAGTTGAGGATCGAATAGTATTCCACCTAAGTGTATATAAGTCATTTCTTTTAATTCTCCATTAAATTTTAAGAAACTTACAGAGTTTTCAGATTTTTCTTTTTCAAAGGGCATAAAATACAAATTACGAGAACTAACTTTTAAGTCATATAGTTCAAACCAAAGACAAAACGCTTCAGCTGCCTCTTCAGCAGTAGTTTTTAAATAGCTCTTTTCTTCTTTCTTATCTTCTATTAAAAGAATAATATTTCTTTCAAAAATGTATGTTTCACCAAATTTTCCAAGAATGCTTTGGGCATTATATAAGATACAATTTTCCAATTCAATTCCAAGTGTGCTATTCCCAGGAATTGTAGACCATTCCTGCAAGGGAATGTATGGAAAGTCTTTTGAATAATACTTACGTCCTGTAATAAAACTTTCAACAATTGTTATGATGTATTCTTCAGTCACATTTGATAATATATTTCCTATTTCCTTCATAGGCAATTTGACGATGTCCGAGAAATCAAATTTAAGCATTAATGAGCTGTTCTTCCTTTCCCAACAGCCTTTTACATATTCTTCGATTATGTTCTTAATATTGCCTTCATAAACTTTATTTATTGATTCAGAAATGTTTATTCTTGTACTAATTAACCTTTCGAGCAGTTGTCCGATAAAATGAACTGATAAATCAAATGAAAAATTCTCTAGTAAAAGTTTTCCATTAACTTTTGGTCTATTTGATTTTCTTATGTGTACTAGTGAGTGCTTTAACATACTTGGAAAGTAGCCTTTTTGAAAACATTCTTCCAAAATAGGAATTACATATTTTTCATATCTTTTAACAGTTTCTAGTAAATTTTCTTCCGGGTGTTTATTACTGTATTCTTCACCGACTGCTTTCAGACAACTTTCAAACTCTTTTCCACTAACAGTGAGAGATGGAAAATGTTTTTTTTTATCTTCCATTGAAGACAGTATTTGAGTTAGGAATTCCTCAAAAGGATTAATCTTTTTAATTGCGATGTTATACATTGATTGCGAGATGTTGCTTGTTTCAAAAATAAGTTTTAAAAAATCATCGATTTGTAATGCGTTACGAATAGTGTGGTGTGCATCTGGAGGTAATTTACATGTATGTTTATCACTTTCTTTTGTGAAATGAGAAAACTCAATTTTTAACTCCTTAAAAATTTTAGAATTTTTCAGTGAATTTATAAGTACTGTACCCATATTATGAAGTTCAATACATTTACTGACGCTATTTTCGAATTTTGTTGTACTTTTTAGTAAAATAATAAACCAATTTTCGAAGCAAATTACTTCAGAATTTGATGGCCTTAGTAGATAAGTCATAACAAATCTTCTTAAGAAAAGTTCTTTTAATCCATCTAAATGTCTTACTGGAATTTTAATCCGCGGATTTTCTATCAAATATAGTGTATGATGTTTATTGTAGTTCTTTAAAAGAGGTTTGTAAAAACATTCTGTAAGATTAGCTATTGCTGTTATTAGTGTTTCCAAGGACAAAGATGATGCATCAAAACCGATGATTAAAGTCTCATTGGGACGTTTTAAATACGAAGCCAATTCTTCCTTATTAATAACTCTATAATTCTGGGTTTTGAGAATAAAAGTTTCAAAAAGTTCTTTAAGTGCAGGTACTCTAATAAAATAATTACTCGCAGAATGAGAATGGTCTTCATTACATTTCAAATACGCGATTTTGAATACATCGGGAAACAAACCGTTGCAAATACACAAATTAAATGCTCTAATTAATTTTAAGCTTATTTCTGCATTAGAATCTAAAATAGTTCTAATTAGATCAATATCATTGTATGCATCATTAGATTCGATGATAAGTTGACAGGATTCTTTAAGGTTTTCCATTGATATATGAGTATTACTAATTTTTTTATCATTTATATATTCAATTGAAGTGTTTCTACTTTGAGATTTGCAGTCGTAACAATCATATTTAATCTTTCCACATAACTCTTGTATCCAGAATGTGTTGAATTCAAATTTATTCTCAGTCGCGGCTTGTATTGGGTGGGAGGTTTTTGATATTTGAATAAATATCGGTTTGTGGTGAAGATATGCTTTATCATGACCTTTAATTTCCCAAGTGAAATAATATGGACTGTTGCGATTTACAAAACTTAGATCAATGTATGTTGAACTTGATGCTATTTATTCTCAGTCGCGGCTTGTATTGGGTGGGAGGTTTTTGATATTTGAATAAATATCGGTTTGTGGTGAAGATATGCTTTATCATGACCTTTAATTTCCCAAGTGAAATAATATGGACTGTTGCGATTTACAAAACTTAGATCAATGTAGGTTGAACTTGATGCTGCGAAGAATGTTGGACCTTCCAGCGGACGATTTAACATGTGTAAATTATTAGCAATTATGTAGTCAACCAACATTTTACCCAATCGATCAGAGGTATTACCGCCAAACGCTGCATGGTGCGCATTAAAATCACCACATATCAGAAAATTAGGCTTAGAATTCTCATATTTCATATTTGTAGTCTTCGTAAGTTCTTGAATGAATTCTCTTCGTTCTTCTTTTTTCATTTTTTGACTTATACAGTATACACTTACAAATAACATCGAAATGTCTTTCGCTTTAAGATGTACTGCATTTATCCAATAATTTTCACTACTTCTATCAGATCCTGTTATGGATAATTCTTTGCATTGGTTGTTTTCCATCCATTCAACTGGAACTAGAATCTCAACTCGATCATCTCCTTTATGTATATTATGATAGTTCTCTAAGTGGACGGGTTGCCCATCTTGACCTTGTGGTGGATCTTGTAAAAGAAAAATATTGTTCTCTTTTGGAAAATTTTCTCTATATTCTTCTAAAAATTTTTTCCAATTTTTATCCAGATTTATTTGAATGACATTAATTGTCATTTTGTTTCATTCAAATATTTGGCAAGTGGTGTTTTTCACAATGGTATTTTGACTACTAATTTATTTCATAGAACATATGGTGACTCATCACTGCATTAAGTGGTTGAATCAATCACAATTGTTGATTCAAATTACACCTATTTATTGTATGTCACTCATCATGCTATTTATAGCAGCTATGACAAGTAGGCAGGGGCGTATAATGAGGAAGCCAGGTTGGTCCTCGCCTGTCCTCACATTTTGAGAGGGTGTCTCGCCTCTTCTTTAAGATGAGCTTATTCGCCTGCGCCCTGCTCCTTGCTACTATTTTATCATTTATGTTATTATATACTTAACATATGATGTTGGTAGTTCTAATACTACATCTATGATTAATCGCTATTAGTTATTCATTATTAATTATTTGCTTACTTGGGCTTAGCTCACTAGTGGCTTTATTTTATTTGCTGATATTTTTAAATTTTTTAAGGCATTCAGTGGACGATCCAAAGGGGAAATTGGTGACATCATGACCTACTAAATTAATGAATTGAAAACTTAACATATATGTTCTATATATGTTCTAACACATTTTTATAGATTATATTGAATTCACTGCACTTGAGTTAATTTGATTGCACGACCCACCTTGTAGTGGGTCAGAATTGCAAAGATGGCGAAAGAAACCAAAAATTCAAAATAAGTGATAAATTAAAAATATTTTGCAGCTGTTTTGCAGACCAAAGTACTTTTAAATTTGAAGTTTCATCTTAATTACTTTTCATTTAGTAAACAAATTTTCTGACGACTTCAACAAATGCATGACATTAAAATCTATTATTTCGACTATTTTTATCGTCTTTCGTCACATAAGGGCTCATTTGCTAGAAAATATTATTTTCTTACCTTAATTTTATATTTTTGTGCAAATATGGTAATGTAAATGGAGTACCTATTTCAAACACACACTAAGATCCAAATATATGCGGCAAGTTGCGTTGTTAATATGAATGGCAGGTACTAAATCATATGATAGCCTCCTTTGTCAGATTCAACATGCAATCAAACAAGTTGAATTATCTTTACGCTTATGAAGAATATGCCCTGACTAAAAAAAAATTTTGATTAACAAAGCTTAAGTCGTATTTAATTATTATATTTCGTATTAAAATTTTCAAATATCTTCAATTCAAACGCCTATTTTGTAAAATGTAACATTGCAAATATTCATACTTAAAAACTTCATTTTTTAACTTATAAATAATGCAAAGAAAATAAAATTTCCTATCAAATGAGCCTTTATGTGAAAAAGGATAAAAATGCCCGAAATGTTAGAATTTATAGTGATATGCATTTGTAAGAAACAGGCATCAGATACTTTTTTTTACAAAACGGCGTTTTCTTTAAGCCGGTGTAGTTGCCACATGAAATTTCATTATGAAGTGTACAACTGTTTACAATTCTCCTACACTTTACGCTTGGATAATAGTGAATCGTAGATATTTCTGAAATTCGAAACATTAAAAGGATTACATGTAATATTCATATAAAGTCTTCCACAATTCTTAGTGATTTAATGAAACACAGGGAATTACTTAAACAACTCTCTGAGTTGAAAAACGTTGTTGTTTAGGTTTGGCAGAAAATCGAAAAACCCCAATCCGAACCGAAAGAAAAAAACGAAAATCTAGTTTAAGGTTCTTAGCAAATTATTCGCGTAGAATGTTTTTTTTTCAAAAACAAAGCAGTAATCTTGAAACAACTCCAAGATGCTTTCCAAGTTAAAGTGTAATTGTGCTTACTTGATTAACAATTTAACTTAGTGTTATGAAAATATATGTTAAAAAGGCACGTTTCGCTTGAATAAAGAGTAATAAAGTATAAGTGTCAATTTTCATGTGTAGCATAAACTTTTCTACGTTATTAATTTTTAAACTAATTACACAATTTCTTCATATCAAGGCTGTCAACCAGATGATTGTTAATGTTGTAAGATGCCAACACTCTCAGACAAGTTTGTCCTAGCGTGTCTTAGCCACATCTTCAGTCTTTTCAGAGTGCTAAGTGATCATTCAGCACTTGATGAACCAGCTGGGAATAATAGTAGCAATTTCGTCACATTCACCACCTGAGGACAGAAATCCAAACTAGATGGCTTACTACTTTTCAACAATTGAAGAAAGTCGTTAAGTTGCAATACTGCCTTGTTTGACCAAAGTTGGAATCATGTGTAAGTCCTGACATAACTCGTCAAAGTCTACAGCATGGAAGTAGTATTCTTTTGGTATATTTATTTCTGGGGATCACTACTGGTATCCCTTGTCAATTCTGTCTCAATTTCATCAAATATTTCCATGAAATGATTATCAATGGAGTTTTTTGTTCTATCTAACACACTAAAATATTTAGAAAGACACTTGTCTTTGCTCGAATCATGGCAATGTGTTGAATCAGGATTCTCATTCAGCCATTTTGCAAGACGCTTTGTGCGAGTTGTTTGAGGGCCACACATATTATGGAATTTTTTAAATGTATTTACCTTATTGTAAATTTCATTAAAATAATTGTCCAAAAAATTTTGTAATATAATGTAGAAAATTGAAATATTTCCCATGAATCATGTATCCCACAGCCATATCAAATTTTGTCAAAATTTTCAAAAAATCCAGCAGCTTTTGATCACACATTGATTGTGTAAAAATGATCTTGCGAGACAGTGCTCTATAAATGAAGATAAATGTAGCCCGTTAAACTTTACATGTCTGAATTGCAATTTGCAATTCATTTTAATTTTGCATTAAATATTAAGAAATTGCTAAAATAATTATTTTTTGAAGGGCTAAAACTTAATTATTTCAAAAATTCCAAATTGTGTGAGGGAAATAAATCCTCCCCCCTCCCCCAGGATCGACGCCCACGCCCATGCATAAAGTAAACTGAGTCAAATAAGAAGTGTGTTCACAAGCCCATATGCATCTGTCCATAGTAGAAAACGCTTTTGAATTTTACTCAATGAATTTTCAATTGTTTTATATATACATGCTTTGGTAACAATAACATGATAAATTTACTAAATATTTCAGTAGCTAAAACGAATTATTTATGATATGTGAACTTTTGGAGCAAAAACTTTATTAAAATTTTATTACATTTTACTGTAGGTAAAAAATACATGTCCTTCAAACTTTAAATATTTCCCAGCTCAAAAAGTTGAATGAATTTACTATAGTGTCACAAGCTAGAAAGCAAATATGAAAACTGCTTGGTTCTTAGAAAAAGAATAATATGTCTTTTCTGAAATAGCCATGACATCATAAAACTTGCCATTATACAAAATAATGTATTTGGTCTGTCTATTATCCTAAGTTGATCCAAGCTTTAGATGATCTTGTCTAAGCACATAAAACGAATATATAAATTTTAGATGAATTTTATATTTCAATATAGAAGGAATTTTTACAATTACAAAATGATTAATTCAGCAATGGCAATATTCCATTGTCTATTAATGAAATGACAAAATTTGGAATTAAGGAATACTGTCGGTGCAATAGAAATTAGATTATTATTAAGGTGAACTTTTGGGGGTTTTAATTACTACTGACATATTTGACTAATTGCTCAAATTTTTGTGAAGTGTATTTTTTTCTCCATTTGAAAAATTTTCAGCCATCTCTAAAACATCATTCTTAAATGATTCATATTTGTGTCGGATTCGAATACTATTTGCTTTCTTCATTATCTCACCAAGATTTTCGATAGATTCAAGTATCTTTTTAAAGAAATCCTTCAATTCATTTGTACCATCTCTTTTTGGGCAAAATCTTACAAACTTTTGCTGAACCAATTCCAATTGTTCTAATACATATTCAACGAATGTAAGTTCAGGATCAAATAGTATTTCACCTAAATCTATATAAGTCATTTCTTTTAATTCTCCATTAAATTTTAAGAAACTTACAGAGGTTTCTTGAGGACCACAAAGATCATGGAATTCCTTAAATGTAAATTTTATATTTATTGTAAATTTCGTCAAAAACAATTGTCAGAATGTGTGAACTTTTGAAGCAAAAAGTATATCAAAACTTTATTGAATTTTACTCAATGAATTTGTCAATTATTTTATGTATACATGCTTTGATAACAATGACATTTTAAATTTACTAAATATTTCAGTATCTAAAATGAATTATTTATGATATGTGAACTTTTGGAGCAAAAAGTTTATCAAAACTTTATTGAGTTTTAAAGTAAGCAAAAAATACTTGCCATTCAAACTTTAAATATTTTCCAGCCCAAAAGTCGAATTATATCACTAACATGTCACAAGCTAGAAATTAGCAACCATGGAAATTTGCCTTTACATAGAATAATGTATTTGGTCCCTGTATTTCCTAAGTTGATCCAAGCTTTAGATGATCTTGTCTCAGCACTTAAAACGAATATATACATTTTAGATAAATTTTATATTTCAAAATAGAAGTAATTTTCAAAATTACTAACTACTAAGAGCAAAAAGTTTAATTAATTAAGTAGTAATATTCAATTGTTTATTAATTAAATGCATAAACTTGGAATTTAAGAATACTGTCTGTGCACTAGAAATTAGATTATTATTAAGGTGAACTTTTGGAAATTTTAATTACTTAAAATGTATTTGTCCAATTTCTCAATTTTTTGTGAAATGCATTCTTTTATCGCCTTTGAAATATTTTCAGCCATCTTTAAAACAGCTTCTTTTAATGATTTATATTTGTTTCGGATTCGAGTACTATTTGCTTTCTTCATTATTCCAACAAGATTTTCGATAGATTCAAATATGTATTTCTCAAAGAAATCCTTGAGTTCATTTGTATCATCTTTATTTGGGCAAAATCTTATAAACTTTTGCTTAACCAATTCCAATTGTTCTAATACATGGTTAACGAATGTAAGTTGAGGATCGAATAGTATTCCACCTAAGTGTATATAAGTCATTTCTTTTAATTCTCCATTAAATTTTAAGAAACTTACAGAGTTTTCAGATTTTTCTTTTTCAAAGGGCATAAAATACAAATTACGAGAACTAACTTTTAAGTCATATAGTTCAAACCAAAGACAAAACGCTTCAGCTGCCTCTTCAGCAGTAGTTTTTAAATAGCTCTTTTCTTCTTTCTTATCTTCTATTAAAAGAATAATATTTCTTTCAAAAATGTATGTTTCACCAAATTTTCCAAGAATGCTTTGGGCATTATATAAGATACAATTTTCCAATTCAATTCCAAGTGTGCTGTTCCAAGGAATTGTAGACCATTCCTGCAAGGGAATGTATGGAAAGTCTTTTGAATAATACTTACGTCCTGTAATAAAACTTTCAACAATGGTTATGATATATTCCTCAGTCACATTTGATAATATATTTCCTATTTTCCCCACAGGAAATTTGATGATGTCCGAGAAATCAAATTTAAGCATTAATGAGCTGTTTTTCCTTTCCCAACAGCTTCTTACATATTCCTCAATTTTGTCCTTAACATTTTTTTACAAACTATATTTATAACGCTATACTTAAAAATGCTTATTCTTGTACTAATTAACATTTCGAGCAGTTGTCCGATAAAATGAACAGATAATTCAAATGAAAAATTCTCTATTGAAGGTTTTCCATTAACTCTTGGTCTATTTGATTTTGTTAAGTGTACTAGTGAGTGCTTCCACATATTTGGAAAGTAAACTTTTTGAAAACATTCCTCAAAAATAGAAATTACATATATTTTATATCTTTCAACAAATTCTAGTATATTATCTTCTGGGTTTTTACTACTGTATTCTTCACCAACTGCTTTCAGACAACTTTCAAACTCTTTTTCACTAAAAGTGAGAGATGGAAATTGTTTTTTTTTATTTTTCATTGAAGCCTGTATTTGAGTTAAGAATTCCTCAAAAGAATTAATCTTTTTAATTGTGATGTTATATATTGATTGCGAGATGTTGCTTGTTTCACAAATAAGTTTTAAAAAATCATCGATTTCTAATGCGTTAGGAATAGTATGATGTGCATCTAGAGGTAATTTACATGTATGTTTATCACTTTCTTTTGTGAAATGAGAAAACTCAATTTTTAACTCCTTAAAAATTTTAGAATTTTTCAGTGAATTTATAAGTACTGTACCCATATTATGAAGTTCAATACATTTACTGACGCTATTTTCGAATTTTGTTGTACTTTTTAGTAAAATAATAAACCAATTTTCGAAGCAAATTACTTCAGAATTTGATGGCCTTAGTAGATAAGTCATAACAAACCTTCTTAAGAAAAGTTCTTTTAATCCATCTAAATGTTTTGCTGGAATTTCAATCCGCGGATTTCTTATCAAATACAGTGTATGATATTTATTGTAGTTCTTTAAAAGAGGTTTGTAAAAACATTCTGTAAGATTAGCTATTGCTGTTGTTAGTGTTTTCAAGGACAAAGATGATGCATCAAAACCGATGATTAAAGTCTCATTGGGACGTTTTAAATACGAAGCCAGTTCTTCCTTATTAATAACTCTATAATTCTGGGTTTTGAGAATAAAAGTTTCAAAAAGTTCTTTAAGTGCAGGTACTCTAATAAAATAATTACTCGCAGAATGAGAATGGTCTTCATTACATTTCAAATACGCGATTTTGAATACATCGGGAAACAAACCTTTGTAAATACACAGATTAAATGCTCTAATTAATTTTAAGTTTATTTCTTCATTAGAATCTAAAATAGTTCTAATTAGATCAATATCATTGTATGCATCATTAGATTCGATGATAAGTTGACAGGATTCTTTGAGGTTTTCCATTGATATGGTAGTATTACTAATTTTTTTATCATTTATATATTCAGTTAAATAGTTTCTACTTTGAGATTTGCAGTCGTATTTAATCTTTCCACATAACTCTTGTATCCAGAATGTGTTGAATTCAAGTTTATTCTCAGTCGCGGCTTGTATTGGGTGGGAGGTTTTTGATATATGAATCAATATCGGTTTGTGGTGAAGATATACTTTATCATGTCCTTTAATTTCCCAAGTGAAATCATATGGACTGTTGCGATTTACAAAACTTAGATCAATGTATGTTGAACTTGATGCTGCGAAGTATGTTGGACCTTCCCGTGGACGATTTAACATGTGTAAATTATCTGAAATTATGTACTCAACCAACATGTTACCAAAGGAATCACTGGTATTACCGCCGAACGCTGTATGGTGCGCATTAAAATCACCACATATCAGAAAATTGGGTTTAGAATTCTCATATTTTATATTTATAATCCTCCTAAGCTCTGAAAGGAAATTTTTTCGTTCTTCTTCAAGCATTTTTTGGCTTACACAGTATACACTTACAAATAACATCGAAATGTCTTTCGCTTTAAGATGTACTGCATTTATCCAATAATTTTCACTACTTCTATCAGATCCTGTTGTTGTTAATCGTGTGCATTGGTTATTTTTCATCCATTCAACTGGAACTAGAATCTCTACTCGTTCATTTCCTTTATGTATATTATGATAGTTTCTTAAGTAGCAGGGTTGCCTCTTTCGATCTAGTGGAGGGTCTTGTAAGAGAAAAATATTGTTCTCTTTTGGAAAATTTTCTCTATATTCTTCTAAAAATTTTATCCAATTTTTATCCAGATTTATTTGAACGACATTAATTGTCATTTTGTTTCATTCAAATACTTGGCAGGTGCTGCTTTCCACAACGGTACTAATTTATTTCTTAGAAACATTGTAACTCATCAGTGTACTAAATACTGGAATTTATCCCAAAATTTTTCATTCAAATTATATCATATTATTTGTTCAATAAGCGATTGATAGCAGCTATGTCAAGAGAATTTGCAGAATAATATGACCAGTTATTGATAATTAATCCTTTCATTAAATATAGCAATTATAGCAAACTGTTTTAGCATTAAATGAAAATACATAACAAAGAGTTGAAAACTTTAAAACAAATTGTTTTTAAGATATAGAATTAAAACTAAAACAATTCTATATATTTATATACATATCATTTAGTTAAACAATTTATAGCCGCTATAAGAATGAGGCAGAGGAGTAGAATAGGGAGACCGTGTGGGCAATGGCCTCTTCTCACATTTTTGAGAAGGTACTTCTCCAATTCTCTTAGATGAACTTATTCATCTGTGCTTCTGCGCTTTTCTTCTATTTTATCACTTATGTTATTTCATACCTAACATATACGATGTAGGTAGTTCTATTATATAATCATTGATAATCACTATTACTTAGCTTACTTAACTTTAATTCATTAGTGACGTTATTNTATTTAATCTTTCCACATAACTCTTGTATCCAGAATGTGTTGAATTCAAGTTTATTCTCAGTCGCGGCTTGTATTGGGTGGGAGGTTTTTGATATATGAATCAATATCGGTTTGTGGTGAAGATATACTTTATCATGTCCTTTAATTTCCCAAGTGAAATCATATGGACTGTTGCGATTTACAAAACTTAGATCAATGTATGTTGAACTTGATGCTGCGAAGTATGTTGGACCTTCCCGTGGACGATTTAACATGTGTAAATTATCTGAAATTATGTACTCAACCAACATGTTACCAAAGGAATCACTGGTATTACCGCCGAACGCTGTATGGTGCGCATTAAAATCACCACATATCAGAAAATTGGGTTTAGAATTCTCATATTTTATATTTATAATCCTCCTAAGCTCTGAAAGGAAATTTTTTCGTTCTTCTTCAAGCATTTTTTGGCTTACACAGTATACACTTACAAATAACATCGAAATGTCTTTCGCTTTAAGATGTACTGCATT
>CABFPE010000352.1:674449-687679 GCA_900660155.1 Hofstenia miamia | reverse complement strand
TACATGTATATATATATATATATATATATATATTAATGAAATGAATCGAATTTTAAAAAATCTACATAAATTTAAATTGCTCAAATTAAGCAAAGAACCAAGAAAAATCCATTTTTAGCTAATGAAAAAATTTCAATAAAAAGTAAGTTGTTGAATGTATCATTGAGAGCACATTTCTAAAATATATGTAACGCAATTAGAAGTATTGGCGCCAAGATTCACAAATATTACGAAATCCAACGTTTCGACATATTCTTTGCATTGTTAATATTAAAACTTCTAATTTGGCATGTTATCTTGACGAATGATTACAACCATTTGTTTAATATCTCAAACATAGGCGGACTTCTAGAAAAAATTAAGAAACTAAATATCAAGCAATGTCAGAAATTTTCATTGTTAGTTTTGATGTAAAGTCAATGTTTACAATATCCCTGTAGAAGAAACAATTCATTACTTTGCAAAACTAGTAGATTCTGATAAATTGGCAAAGTCAATGGACACTTTATGCGTATTATTGAAATTAACTTGCATAAATGTCCGGTTTATGCTTAATGAGTAAGAATATTGTCAAGCTGATGAAATGGCAATGAGCTCACCATTAAGGCATCCTTTGCAATGAATATGGTTGAAGCAGCAAAGATTATCATAACAAAGATTTTTTGTACGCTCAATTTGTTAACGATATATTTTGTGTGTTAAAATATGAGAAGATTGACAATGGTTTTGTTGAATGTTTTCAATGGCATCAATCCATTTTTAAAATTTACAGATGAAACAATAACAAAATGACGATTAAATTTCCTTGATGTTGAAATTATTAATTTAGAAATTGATATTTTTTCAAATTGGCATAAAAAAATAATTAATTTTGTTTTTTAATATAATTGACTGAATAAATATATACAATACATAAATTAAGAAATCCACAAATACTTGACTATTTATTGCGTTTGCATCAAATTTTGAGTTTATAGAATAAACAAATTTCAATCAAATTTCAAAAAAACACCACGGATCTAGGAGAACAGCCAGAATGTCTCAAGATACTGTAGACTTGTAGACTCTTGGTGAGAGATTGATTGCCAGCGTTTCTATCCAGATGAAGAAATTAGGATATCAACGTTTAGAGTTAAAAGACCATTTCATTTCTTTTAATCAAGATGTGTGTTCATTCTGGAAAAATAGCTGAGAATGTTGAGATTTCTATGCATCGAGATTGCCTATTTGATTTGAGTGAGCATGAATCTGTTTATGACAAGAAGGAAAGAGACTCTATTTCAAATATGGCCGTGAATGTATGTGCACATTTAGTTTTACTGAACTCAGAATGTTCTCAACATCATGGGACTATAATTTGCTATCCTAAGGCAGACAACTCATTGCCCAATGAATTTATTTACAAAGAAATAGAATTAGAAAGTGAAACATTTGATAATGATTACTATATATGTACACTTTCTTGAGAAGAATTATGACTTAAAGGATGCGCTGAAAACTATGATCCTTTCAAGTACTGAAAACATCAAATGGTAAAAAAATTGAGAATTTCTAAAATGCATTGGCCTGAGAATAGAAGAATTAAATTCATTAAAACTTGTTAAAATTAAACCACTTACAGTTTGTGGCTTTTGCAATTATTCTTGAAAATGGTCTTCATAATTTTGAGATTGGATAGACACAGTTGCTTTTAAATATATGTGGGCAAGGAAGGTGGACTGCCAAAACTTTCCTGAATAATTGCATGAATGATTTTATTTACAGTACCATTAAGTATAATTCTGATTTAAGTTTACTAGCAATGACTTTATTAAAAATCTAGCACCAACAGGCAATGCAGCAAGTCACATCAATGGCCAAACTTGCCAGCAGTTAACTTATTAACTTTGCAAAATAACTTAGGAAACTGCAAATTTTAATAATCAATGATTTCAATGAAAATGCTTGCTCAAACTGATTCAAGCTTGATGCAGATTAAAAAATACAAATAAAGATTGTTAAAAGCAATTTTAAGTCATTTTGGAACAACTAAGTTTTGAATTTGGAGTCTTTTTGAGGCCGCCATTTTTGCTATTTAAAAACCTTTGAGTTAAAGAAAATACCAAAATAACAAATAATTATATACATTTAGCAAAAGATATTTGTCCCAAAATTAGAAAAATACGTTTATTTGAACTAGTTTGAGGGTCCCAATACTTAGCAGGTAGCTACAATATTTAGAAAAATATATACTATGTGCCAAAAAGTTAGTAATGAAAATTCAATAATACCATGTTGACATCTTGCACAGTGATGCCACTGACATCTTTAGAACAATTCAGTATTATTTTAATGGGATCTTATGTTCATCTAAGCCTTGGTGGTATTCTGATAATGGTTCTTCAAAATTTAATAAACAAGGCTATAATCTATTTACAATTTGTACAAATGTTATCACATTAATTCTCTAACGTCAACTTTTTTAATTTTGGCCAAAGAAATTATCTGAACCAGTTTTCTTATTAATTTTCATGCTAGTATAGGCTTTAAAGTTGCCATAACTTAATGTAATTTTTTTTATGTGGATCCCCATTTTTTGACTCGTTACATATTTGCAAAGTTGATCCATTAAACAACTATTTAACAAACCTTTATCTGTCAAAATGTGTGCACATTGTACTTCTCTAGCAAGTTAGTATTATCAATTTTTATTCAGAAATAGTAAATGAGGTATTTGATAAGATAGCATAAAGGTGAAGAAACTTTTCCACGTTGAAAGTAAACATTTCATGCAATATTTGAATTTCACATCGATATGCCTAAGTCGTGTTGCATATTTAACTGCAAATCAAATTATAAGGGAAAGCCTTATACACGCGTTTTTCGATTTCCATCTGATCCAGGGGAACAACGTATATGGCTATCACGTATACCCCAGCAAATTTATATAAAAATAGAAACAGTCATTTGTGAGGAACACTGGCCTACTGGATACCAAACAAAATGGGTGTTTGGGAAGACACGTCCTGCTAATCCTCCTTCTGAATTCAATGAGTGTCATGCGATGCCCAGCTCATTCCCAACTGAAATCAGAAGCAGAAATGCGGACATGCGTGGAGTAATTAATCGAAGTTTTCATTCAGAGAAGATGAAAGGTTTCACCAAAATGGACCTCATAAAATTTGACAATTTTAAGTTAGAATAGTGTCGTTCGAGATTTCAAGTAAGTTCTACTTGAAATGTTAATTTATTGCATGAAATCCAATAAATGTAATATTCAGCATGATTCTTCAAGTGTGGCTTGCTCTAAGTGTTCACAAGAAATTTCGGATAGTGATTTATTAATCCTTGATGACGACACTTTAATTTATAAATTGTCATCAGAAGAGCAACAAACTAGTTATTTTGTGGCTGGATTTTCATCAAAGAAATCACCACAATTTCTACAAAGTTTTTAAGATGAGCCTTTATAAATTGTGCTCTGTTTACCGACTTAGTAGGTCATGGAAGATTAAGGTGTGCATCAATACCATTTTATTCCTTTGTACAATTTGCGTATTCGGTTGTAATGCAGATGAAAAGGAATCGTATCTGTCATGGATATTTGGTGAAGGTTTTAAATTTAATTTGGATTACGTACTATAAAGATGATGAAGACTTCCCATTGTCTGTGGCTTCCTCATTTGCTCACACTTTACTAAAAGGCACAATGATTTTAGAAAGTGAATTTCAGCAATCCGCGAGTGAAGCAAGGAAAATTAGCAAATTTTCAATGAAGAAATTGCTAGTTTCTATTAATAGAGTAATCAGGATTATAAAATTTATAACCTCGCCATTTCAGTTTTTTTATATTATAAGTGCAAAAATATTTTTTAATATTCATTTTAAAGTTTTTTAATTTACTTATTTGTTTAATATATTTTGGTAATTCATTCCACATATTTATAGCTGTGTTTAGAAATGAATTTTTCATTATTCGTTTCTTATACCTAATAGGTTGAATTATGTGTGTTCTTTTATTTTGTTTATTGACTAATTTTGCAGCAAGAAAGTCATTTTTGTAGTATGGGAAAGTATTGTTAACTATTTTGAAGAACGTCGTTAAGACATTTATATGGATGTAACATTGCGGATGTAAAAATAATTTTGAAATTTTTCTATATTCATTATTCTTATTAAAGCTATGATTATTTACTGCTACTTTAATAGCCCAATTTAGTTGCACTTGGAATTTCCTGAGAAATTGTTGGTTTATATCTGTGTAGAGTACATTGGCATAGTTAAAATGACTTAATATTAGAGCATATATTAATTGAATTTTTGCTTTAGTTGGAAGTTTTTGAGAAATTAAGTTAATTGCTTTAATCGATATGGCCATTTTTCTAATAACATGATTTAGTTGCTCTTCAAAATTTAGATGTATGTCAAAAATTATTCCGAGGTACTTAAAAGACTCAACCTGTTTTATTTGAATGCCGTTGAAATTAAGTTTGTATCTTGAAGTATCAGTAGATTTAGTTTTTGATTTAACAATACAGAATTGAGTTTTTAGTGGATTTACTCTTAGTTTTAAAGAAGCAAAATATTTAGCAAGAGAAGCACAGTTTGTTTCGAGAGTTTGAACCGCTTTTTCGGGAAATTTATTAGAATGAAATAATATTGTATCATTCTTACTTAATAAGAGAGGCGCACCCTACTTAGCTGACCCATTAATCAATAGCATCAATACTCCCATCATGACTTGCTCTGTTCCTTCATTTTGGAAGCAATCTTTCATAATCGCGATTCCCAAGCAAAATAATTCACCATCGGAATCTATTGATGTTAGACCCATTTTGCTTGTTTCAATTCCTGCCAAGTTCTTAGATAAATAATAATTGAAAACCATAAAGCTTCTCTACTCAAGTTGGTTGATTCCACGAAATTTGCGTATAAAACCAAACCTTCTACTTCAATAGCTCTAATTAATATTATTGAATACGCCAGTGAAAAATTGAATCATAGCATTACACAATCAATTCAAGCACTGGACTTGGTTAAAGCTTTTGATTCAGCTAAACCCTCTATCTTACTTAATAAACTCGAATCATTTAATCTACCTCCCGAATTAATACGCTGGTTTGCAAATTACTTAGAAAACAGATGTGGCTACATCCAAATAGGCTCGCACATTGCAGAGGCAATAGCCTTGCACAAAGGAATACTGAGGGGTCAATAATTGCTCCAAATCTTTTTAATATTTTTGTTTCCGATATATATTGCTCAGATTCCTCTCTTGATCAAGTACGCGGACGACATTATTACAGTCATCGATTTGTGTAACAGTAACTCTCCAAGTTCTGAAATATCTGCAATAAATCATATGAGCATCTCAATTGAAAAATCAAAGAAACTTTTGGTAGGCAATAAACACAATCTGCTAACTTCCAGTCCAGTTCCATTACAATCATCAATGATATACTTGCAAATTTTTGAGGTAAACTTGCAAATTTTTGCAAATTTTTGTGGTATACTTGCAAATATTTGCAAGTTTTTATTGTATACTTGTAAATACTTGTAAGCTTTTTTGCTATATTTTCAAGTATTATACAGAAATTACAAATTATTTATGAAAAATTTTGCACGTTATACAAGTATCAGCAAAATTTGCAAATTATCTACATATTTTACTATTCAATAATTTTCTACAAAATATTCAAATATCTTTTACAAAATCGAAAATATGCAAATGTATTTTCTTATTGTTGAAAATACTGGAACCCTGCGTGCTTTATTCCGTGCCATACCCGTGCCCATTTTCACAAAAATTTCGTGCTCGTGCTGTGCTCATGCCTATACACTAAAATATGTATAAAATATATTCGCTATTTTGATTTTCTAAATTTATCAATTTGCATATTAAAATCATCGAAAATTGTGTTTCTTGAACAATTTGGCGATAAAAAGGTTTTATTCATACAGGTCTAATTTAGGATGCCTTTTACACTCAACGAGAAATTTGTAGATTTTCGTGCCGCCCGCACTTTCCGATTTTCCATAGTATCCAGCGCATTTTTGATGAAAAGCCAGAATAATTCATTTTATCCAAAATTTTTACATTGCGTATTTGGAATAGGAATCTAATGTCTTATATATGAGTTTCAGGTTCTTTCAAAAAATAATTTTTTGGACTTGTATCCAGCGCCCTCCGCCATGGTATTTTTTTGTATCCAGCGCCTTGTAGATATTTTAAAATTTTGTATATATACACGTTACAGAGTGTTACACATGTTCTGAATGATAAAGAAGTCTTTCCTTGTAGTCGATGAAATCAATTCATTGCAAGTATATTAACATTCTTGGAGGTGGTATTACAGCTCTAGAGTCTGTATTTGCGCTAATGTGGGTAAAACAGTTTGCCCGCCAAATCATGCTACTGTTTCCCAGCACATTGATGATGCCTTGAAAAAATTAAGATAGCAAGGAACAATGTTCTTTTGCTACTTTCTGATGCTGCTGTATATATGGTAACTGCTGGTAAATGTCTTAAGAACTTTTACTTGATACTTTATCATTTGACATACATGGCGCATTTACTCCATAAGTGTGCTGAGAGAGTGGAGCAAATGCAAAAAATACAAGAATGTTGATGAGTTGGTGGTGAAGAACACGTTACGCAGACATTTGTTTCATGAAATCGGTCGTTCACCTATTATAATGAATGAGAGCTGGACACTATTCCCATTGCTTACATGGTGCTGCCCTTGCCAGATGATGTGGATTTAATAGATCGTGTTAAAACACCAGTTGGACGCGTAGATCTAGAAATGCTATTGACGGAATTTACATGGTATTATAGTGGACCTTTGGAAATAACTGACAAAGTAGAATCCCAAAAATTCTATGATTCAAGAATGCAACTATTTGAAGTGTTTGAACTTTAAAGAAGATTGATGTTCACTTCAGGATTATACCCAATGAAGATTCGATCAAAACGATTTGCTGAATATAGTCAATTGTACTATGCCAAATATCAGTCCAGCAATATTTGCAAAATTACAATCGTGCACTGGTACAGGTTCAGTTGAAAGATGCTTCTCTTTTCTGAAGAAAATGTTGTTCAAAGATCACACTTTTCTGCCTGAAAACGTGGGAAAATACTTTATCTTCCCCTCTAACTACTGTGGTGATAAGCTAGGGTCCGTAGCCCATACCGGTGGCATCCGCAGGGAGCATATGTTGGAATGTCCCCGTCAAGTTTTCAAAAATGATTTTGACTGGATAAATAAAAAAAATTTCGGCAAAAAAATGAAAAAATTAAAATCTAATGTCCTGAAATTCATTTTTTATTGTCTCTTTTCTCAATATTTTCAAAATTTTTCGTGGAGCTTCCTCGCTTTAGGTCATGACTAAGTTGTTCCCCTGTCAGAAAATCCTGTGTACGCCCTGGCCCTTACCCTTAAAATACGCCGATTGGCTTGTCCGTGCCCGTATCTTAAGTCCTTTATGCCCGTAGCTAAATGTTATTCAAATATAATAGTTTGAAGCAACAAGAAAACATTCAAGTGTGGTATGGTACGTGCATATTTAAACGGTCATAACAAGGATAAATGAAGTAACAGTAAAAACTAAATTAAGCACTTTTGGTAACTTTACCAAGAAGTTTAATTTTACAACTATAAAGTCATAGATAAGTCCCGTTTCCAGTATATTTATCAACAAGTTTTGTCAATTCATTGCCAAATTCTTCATCAAACCTCATAACGATAACTGACAACACATCAAATTGTATAAAAATAATTTAAATAAACACTACACTGCACTACTTGTATGACATTTTATAATAAGTATAATACATTAATTCCATTCAACGATATCGAAGTTAACAACTTGCGCTTCTTACATTACAATTTAAAATATTGTGCTATCTCAAACAAAAATTTCTTATTTTCTAATAAATCATTTTTTTGCCAAAGTACATAATTTATTATTTTATAAATATTATTTTCTTATTTGAAAAGTTTTTGAATTCAATAATGATATATTAGAATAATTTATGAGAAATTCAATTTCAGTCAAAAAAATTAGTAATAATTGTTGAGTATACGTATTTATTTATATTTATATATTCAAAAATATGTTTATACATTTAATTAAATCAGCAAAATCCGATTTATTTGCAAATTGTTAACACATGTATACAAGGAAATTTCGTTACATTTAATTTACTGATTTGCATAAATGAAATTGTGTGCCTGCGTTGAGAAATTGTGAGCATGAAATTTATACAACTCTGGCAAAATCTTGCACTGCCACTATCACAAAGAAATAACTTTGCGCTGTGTGGATCACGAAAAGATTTTTTTTTCAAAATTATCACTTTCTAGATATGAATCTTTTATACATTAAACTAGAACTATTCCCTTGATATTAAGTTCTAATTTGAAAGTACTATTTCAAGAGAATCATCACTCAAGTGTTGTACTTCAAGATGAAATTCTCTCGATTGATTTCATAAAATTTCAAAATATTTTTTCATAAAAGCAATAGAATTCTTATGAGTGTAAATAAGCATTAAATTTTTATCAATGAATGCAATTATCAGAATATGAGTAAAATGGAACTCTTTAAAGTGGATGAAGACAATGAATTTTTGCTGGTGCAGTGTAATTTTTTATGGAATATGTTATAATTTCTACCATAAATTTACATGTAGGTTAGTGTTACGCGACGTAAGTACTACATATATATATATATATATATATATATATATATATATATATATAATACTTGTATAGAGAATTAATATAAATCAACTATAAACTACAAAGAACAGGTTTTAAAAATTATATCCTAGAACAACAACAAATAATAATTCTATATTCAGAGCGCGTATGCCCGGCCCATAGTATAGAAGCCCATGCCCGTCCATTTTTTGACGTGCCCTATCCCAGGTAAGAAATAGTGATAAATAAAATTGATTTTCCACTTAATCCCCAGTTTTTACTGTAAAGTCAAAAAATCGAAAATTTTGGGTCAAAATTTGGTCGCCATAATAATGACAGACCCATACCATTTCTATTCCACAGTTACTCAATTTTTGATTGTAAAAAAATCACTCAAGGTGTAAAACAAATTAAATAATTCAATTGTAATTAAAAGCTGGCTGATCTTTGTTAAGAATTTTTTAAAATAAACTAAAATTTAAATATTGGTTATAAACATTTTTAATAATATTTTGGTATATTTAGTCTATTCCATTTTTTATACATTATTTGCAATACTTAGACCCGAAAACATAGCCTTGCTAAAAAACTGCTCCCTATGTCAATTCTGACTGACTATAAAAATATAGAACATTCAAGAGATGCTAAATAATATTTAGCCCAATTTTTAGCCTATATATATATATATATATATATATATATAGCAAAATTATCGTTCTGCTCTTTACTTGATTATGCAGACTTTTCTTGTTTTCATTCAATATACATTTCTAATAATCTTATTTTATAATGTATATTAAATTATAGGAAACGCTATGTAAAAAACGTAGTGAATGAAGTGTAATTCATAATCAATGTCTTAAACAACTCCATGTAGAACGTTTTTTTTATTATTTAAAACATGTAAGATGTAAATTCACTGCAAGATCCAAAATAATAGTTAATATTAAAGCTTTTGCGTTAGCCGCGTACTTGAAGTGCTAGAGTATACAATATGTGGAGACACAATTTCAATACTAATGAGCTAGAAGTTCTACTATGAGACCACATAGAATGAAACTGAGGTAAAATCAAATAAGACAAAACTTAGAACAGATATAGCGATAGACTCAATTTTTGAAAGTTTTTGGGTTGAAATTCGAAATCCTAACAACAATTTTAATTTCCAGTTTCTGAATACTTCCTATTGTCCAAATAAAACTTATACAAATAGTTTTTTCTTACAAATAGAAAATAAATTTTCTACTGCTCCAAGTTATAATACGAATATAATGGTGATGGAAGCCTGGAATGTAAACCTTCTAAGCCATACCGAAAAAAGCAAACTTAAAAATTTTCTTAATACTTTCAATATTTCGCTAATAAATAAAACAATTCCTTCTAGAATCGCTGCTAATAGTCAAACACTCTTGACTCTCATGATATCAGAAAATTGAGGATTCATTATAAATACACAGAAAATTGAACTACTGCACAAGCTAGTACTTTGATTGTTGTCATCTATATATTTATCATACCAATTACTATATTTCAAAACATCGTGTGGTTGTCTAATGTCTATGATGATTCAAAATTTTAATGTCAAACGATACCCAGTTAAACATTACTTAATATTTGTTATTGAATATTCACACAAAGCAAATAAAATAGTCCATAATAACGCTTTATTAAGGAATAGTCATTTTATAAAAAACAAACGCTGGCTTTCGTTAAAATTTTGTCTAGCATTTTTATTTAGTAATTTTCCTACGATATGTATTTCGGAAGCATGAAATGCTTCACAATATGTTTTAAACACTGAATTTATTAGATCAGATTTTACTGTATATAAAATATATTTTATTCGAACGTATTGAAATAAAGATTCTATTAAAATGGTAAGAGTTTTCAATGAAATCTACATCAGCAATTCTTCAATGGTGGCTAATTTCACGATTTGGATACTGCGGACCCTTCTGCACTGCAAAGCGATCAGTGTATGGAATGCAATGATACTTTATGTAGTACCAAGATGTCCATGTAGTTAGCATTCCTATAGCAAACACAGAGACGTAACCCGTGGCTTTTCCCAAAAAAGGAGTTCTTGCAACCATGTCCATTACTTGCACAAAAGGCTTCCCCGCATCAACAAAGAGTTGAACCTAAAAATCAGATTTACATAAAATTCTAAAAAAATATCAAAGAAAAGGTTAAGCAAATGCGTTGTAGCAGAGATATCTTAGTGATACATTTTTTATTGTAAATTCAGTTTACTACTTACTGATGTTGCATTATATGTGATACCACCAGGGTAAACTCATGGGATAACGTAAAACTACTCAGGATTATGTGCTTGGCTCATGGACTAAACGAATTGTAAAAATAGTGGGTGCTAGTTATTAACACATGCAGTGAAATGCAGTGCTATTATACTGAATAAGCAATCGGATGATATTAGAAACTTTTTAAAGAAGCGTACCGATACACAAATATAATATAATATATTTTATGTTTGCTGTAATTGAAAATATTTTACCAAAGGAGTATATTTCTTGGGCAATGCAATGGGCTCATTAGGTGAAAGCTTCATATTTGCAACATACCGCCTTTTCCAGTACCTTTCCTCCAATTCTTCTTTTGTCCAACAGCCAGGCTTGCTATAAACAGCAGCAATTTTTGCACGCATAGACATTTTCTAAATAATTTAAGATATTTAGACAATTAGTCTAAACATATAGGTCAAAATAGAAAATAGAGGAAAAAACGATATTCTTTTATGTAAATAAGTGTATAACCAGCAATAAAAAGAGTAACTTACTTAAAATTAATTGTTGCAAATTTAGCTAATTTTGAGAATACAAAAATTTTTAACCTTCAGATATGCATGGTTTACACTGGTGTTTAAAAGGTAGATTCATTTTTATAATGATCAAAGTAGAAAAAACATTTCACTTTAGAAATCTAAACCAAATAGCTCAATGACGGATTCCATGTTGTATGGAATACTTTAATCGGACTAATGAAAAGCGAAGTAAAAATAAAAACCCTTATCAGAAAGCAGAAAATGATTATTTTTAGTTATTACAGATAAAAATATTATATTATGACACGACTACTTAATATTGGCTGTTGAAAATCTCTGTTCCAAACCATATATTATTTCGATTTTCAACATTTGCGATGAAAAAAATGTTTGCCAAATTTCTATTTCAAAATTCTAAACGCAAAACATATAACAATGAATTAATAAAACAAAATAAATAGTAATTTATTCAACATCATAATTTTATGTTTGCAGATATTAAGTAATTCACGAACAGCGTACTTGCACACTCTGCAGTAGAAATATGGTCAGGATGTGCATATCGGAAGTTGATCCATGTACACCCTTGCTTAAAAATACTTTCAGTTTTAGTGCTAAAGATTTCATGAAAAAAATTGAGAATGAGAATTTACTCGAAGATAAACTATTGAATCTAATAGCCAAAATTGGAGGACTGCCAAAAGGTCACTAAATTATGTAGCTAAAAAGACCCGGTAGTCCCGGAAGAATGGGAAACTCTGAGATGAACAAGCCATCTGTGATTAATTGGTAGTCTGCAAGCCAATTATCAATTGGTGTCCAATCTCAATGTGTCCCATTGGAATTGGGTTGCCGCGATCTTGACTACTTTTGGGAACGATCCAAGATGAACTTGAAAACATGTATTACATAGTATTAAATGGTCTTCGATTTATAAATTTACCACATTTTTGAAATTTTTAAATGGTATACTACAAATTACACATCAACTAATAGCTTAACTTGACAAGCGGAGCCAACAAATTGTGGTTCACCTTCAAATCAAATAATAATGTGACACATAACTATTTAAATAATGAAGAAGAATAAAATTCATAAATTGACTTGAGACTTAAAATAGAAGTCAATTGCTGCTTTGTTATCATTAAAATATTTCTCAATAGTTTTCTTTCCTTTAATTGCAACATCAATGACCTTTACAGAACACAAATAACTTCGATTTCTATAGTCAAAACAGAAAGATGACTCCGTTACGGTATCTTCTCCCGGTGAGAAAGTTATAAAAATAGAACAATCATTAGCAGAAGCACCCAGAAGAAACTTAACTAATTTCTGCTCAGCAGTGAACTCACTTTGATTGGAATATATTTTGCAAACCGTTTTCAGCCAAAGATCAGGATTATTTCCAAAATCATTGTATTTATCGTTTTGCTGGAGGTTGGAAAACGCATGCTCAGCACACGGTGAGCCAAGTTTTTGAATACATTTTATTCTGTCCAATACTGAGCAATCATAGAATTTATGATTTAGAGCATTGACTATAAGGCATGCCAAATCATGCAAAGAGATACCAGGAAATAAATTCAGTACGAATTCAGATTTTATATTGATATCAATCGGCTTTCCATTCTCAAATACTCTGAAAAAGCTACTCTTTTCCTCTAATAAAGCCAAAACAGCCTTCAGTTGAAGATTTTCCTCGCCACTAAATTCAATTATTATATAAATGTATAAATTAGCAACTAATAATCCAATATATATATA
>CABFPE010000352.1:645896-672666 GCA_900660155.1 Hofstenia miamia | reverse complement strand
ACTATATTTATATGAAAGAATAATAACCTAATGTTATTCATGTCGGAACTTAATTACAAAAAACGTATTATTTAAAAATCCTTCATTTTGTTAAGCAATACAATTATTGCAAGTTTCTGTTTAGTATAACATAAATTTTGAAAATTTTGAAAAACCGGGATTTATATAGTGTACACAAGGGCAGACACCTCCCGTCAGGTTTTCAAAATTGATTTTGATTAGTTAAATCGTCAAAAAAAACTAATGTATTTTTTAGGGGATATTTTTCAAAATTTTCAAAAATTTCGCGGGGCTTCGGTCTGATTTTCGTCATTCACTTGATCAAGTCAGAGATGTTCATTGTCAGAAAATTCTGTGCACATCCCTGTTTATAACCATATACTACTCTTACAATTTGTACTGTGAGGTCTATCAGTGGAATGAAATAAATATGATTGTAGTAAGAAAGCATAAAGGCTAAAATTATATTATCGTTATACTTCAAAATATATTAAAAATTGGTGCGATAAGAAAGATGTAAGCATAATGCATTCTTGAAATATTCATCTGTATTTATATAGCATAAAAATTATGGTTCAGTGCAGCATTCATCTAAGTGTATGAAAATATGTTTTATGATTCTCAAAAATCTTGATATTTATTCATGGAATTTATCAGGTTTTAAGTTTTTATAAATGTAGACTCTGAAGGCTTTACAAAAGTCCTATTTCTTTTTATCCATCTAGGAAATGAAAAAACGGTTTTACAACAAATTTATTTTCAAATTGTATGGCAATATGGAAAACACCAAACACGTTTATGTAGGTTACATAATACAATAAGGCCCAAATACACCCTCAAAAGAGTTATTTTAGAGCCGTCACCTACCACTAAGAATAGCCATGCGCAACATTATCTATATTTTGAACACTACAAATAGTTTTCTATGAAGGTATTTGTCAGTTCTAGAACATATCATAAATGCTATTTTCAGGCAATAACTTACCTATGCCGTCATACCCCACCCTCGGCTAAAACAAATATAAAACTGAAAAATTGAAAAAATTTAAAAATTTCAGAGTGAAATAATAAAATATTTGGAAAATAACACGAACATTTACTCAAGTTAAACACAAAACCAACTTGCCTTGAAGTGATTATTAAAAACTAATTGATATTGGATACATTATAATAAAAACTATTATTACCTGAATAACATAATAGGACAATAATTGTGAGGTTTCCCCCGCAAATTTTGTATAAGTTTAAATCTCGATATTCTTTGAAGAACTGTGTTTTCATCTGAAAGGGCCAGAATTCCACATTTGGGTTTGATTTCAAAAGCAAGGGACGAAAATTTAGCTGACATGGACACATCCAACGTTTTAATGGCATATTTTTGAAGAGGTATTGGTATTTCATTTCTAAAAACAGAGCGAAATTCATTCATTTTCTCTATCAATGACTGTAAAAATTCTGTAGGGACTTCTACGATATCCTTCTCCACAAGAAAACATCTCTGATTTTTGAACAACGGTGTACAAACCTTTTTGTAGAAAAGCAATAATAAATCGACTTTGGCATCAGCAGTCTTTGGGAGACATAAGCAAGATAAGTGCACAACACAATAATAAACAATACTACTATTACCTTCTCCTTTAAGATTCCAATTCGTTAAATCAAAGCAACAAAGGGATGCCATTCCAGAAATAACATTCAAAACATCTATTTCAAATTTTTCAATTCAGGAAGAAATCAATAACTCTACTAAAACAGAGGTCATTCCCAACTAATTAAGTATAATTGATTCCAACATAAAATTTCAATAAAATGGAATTATGTATTACTCTACATAAAATAATCTGGAACATAATTACAAAGGTAAAGATAATGTCATAGAAAATTAAGACTTTCCACCAAAATTTCATTGCAAATAAACAAAGAAAATATTACATACAGTACATTTCAGTTATGATGTGCATTTAGTTTATTGAAATAAAAATGATTTGACTATTAATAAAACATTGATAAATATTATTCTTCAAAAAAATTGTAGATTTAAAGACGGGTATTTGGATTAATAAATATTTGAATTCTCCATGGCAATATCATTACTTTAATGATAACATCTTTCAAGAGCTTATTGACTTTAGACTACATATGTACATAACTGCATTTCCAAAATCGAGTTACAGTTAGAGTGAGTGTTTGATAGACAACCTGGAAGAATGAATCCGGCAGCAAATACTGAATGCTTGATTTGCAAAACTAGTGAATAGTTTACACAGGAATTCCAGACAATAAATTTTGTCCTGAGATAAATTCACTGTATACATTTTCAATTACCTTTAGGTGTGTGGTCTTCTGGTTTTTACCTCCTTGTATTAATTCAACATTGCAAATCGCAGCTATTATGGTTTTAAAAAAGAAAAAGTAACGGTGACATTTACAATGAGAAGTTTACAGGAATTCACAATTTTAAATAAACGTCCTGTTCATAAAATATGGAACTTTTGGAATGCAGTAATGTTTAGCAGTATCAAGGCAAGACTGTTGGACCAGATCTACGGCTACTGCAAAATGTGTTTAATTAAAACAATTCTTGCATGCTACATCTTTTTTAGACTATTTTGTGTAAACGTCACAACTTCTTACAGAAAATGCATTTAGTTTGTAAGTTTTTAAACGTAGTTGCAAAATGTTTAACGACTAGATGCTGCAACATGTGTATTTTGATGTATGCATATACTAGATGTTTGTTGTGCAACGCCTAATTAAAGGCCGTTTTAAAATCAAAAGTTGACGCAAATTACCTGATTCCAGTGGTTATCAACATTAACACTTCTGAAATGACTGCTGACAATGCATTGTGAGAAGTTGAATGAAAATCTTGTTGTTTAACTTATTACAGAAACAATCTATCATGTCTGCAATATATTCATAAACATTTGGTGCAAGTAGTTTAACCCGCGCATTATCTTAGAAACACACGATCGTCGTTCACTTCTGGGGTGATTTAGTCACCCCATTATAAATAATTGTAAACACTTGTTTAATTTGATACATATTTGGTTTTTCTGATCACTATTTGTAAAATTGACATAAATACATAAAAGAAAAATAAAAAACATTTATAAATGAAACAAAAAATTTCTAAAAAATACTAAAAAACAAATTATAGTTGTTACATTTTCACATGCACTCATTACATTGAACAATTTTCGTCGCATGATTAGAGCAAACAAAATTATGACATAGTGTACATCTTTGGGATGTCTTGAAGTCAGAGACTCTTTTGCAAAGTAAACAGCGCCCTCGTTTTGCTTGATTTTCTGAAGGATTGTTACATCCATGGCTTGTTAGCCATATAAATACGGAACTTAACTCTTCCCTTAAACTTCAGGAGTTGTTCATCTACAGTGAGATATGGTTGAGGTATGTAGTGTTGTTTAGTTTTTTGGCAAAAAATGGTCCAAATATCGCGAACTAGGCTAAGAGGGGCAGATTTATTGCGCTGTACTCTATTATCAAATCTAAGAAACCTCTTTAAAAGGAGAAACCGATTTCTTGACATTGTTGCCCGGTAAACCGGCAATCCATCTCTGTCAGACCAGAGACACGCAGTATCACGGTCTGAAGCCTTTGTTGCACCTGATATTATCAACAAACCAAGAAAGGCTTCCATTTCTGCTCTATCTGTTGAAGTTCACGTTTTGCGAAGAGTTGATTCTTGAGAATATTCAGCAATGACGCGCCTGGCATGTAAATTGGTATAGCGCACAGCAACATCAATTATTTCATTAAAATATAGAAAGAAGGCTTCTTTCTCACTGCTTGGGTGTATTCTAGGAGCAACTCCTGATTTTTGGCGATAAATATTTCTCCTTGGAATGCGACCATCACCAGTTTCTGAATATTCATGCCACTCGCGGCCTGAAGATGCCACAAAAGAGAGTTTGTCAACTTGACCATCATCACTATCATTTTCGTCACTATCTGCAATAGTGAAAAGTCCATCAATTTCATTGTCATCAGATTCAGTCTCAGCTAAACCGAGGTCAGCAGTAATTCCATCAACTTCATCTTGGGACTCCACTGTAGGTTCTTCATCTAATAGGTCTGCTAATGGCAAATCCCCGTCAGATTCATCATTTTCCACTTCCCATATACGCTGAAGTGCTACATCTGCTGAAAATTGCCTAGGCCTGTTGGACATGATGCTGGAAAGATAATGATACACAAATTTAACTAAATTACTAAATTTTAAATAATAAGATTTATAATTGGAAATCAGCAAATTTAAATATTAGCTATTAAACTAGATTATTTTTTAAAAATGAATTTAAAAATTAGTGATAGTTGCTTATTACATACTGTCAGCTATAAATATTTAAAGTTTCTTTCATTGAAATCTAAGAAATCGCAAAATTTTTGCATGGGGTGACAAAGTCACCCCAAAGATAAAGAAAGGACAATGATGCTGCACTTTTTGATTAAAAGCAAATTATCTTTTGCAACTTTTGCATCGTATTTACACAAGCCACAAAATATCTTGAAGCAAAACTATTAATTTCAAAATATATCATTAAAGTAATATCATGTGGGGTGACTCAGTCACCCCAAACATAAACGGCGGGTTAAGAGAATACGAAGGTTGTGGGGAGGATGGCGAAAAACTTTCGAATGTGCGGAAACAATGAGTTCATTCTTTGGATGGTTCACTTGGCTAATGTCACCAGTTTTATTGGAATACTAGAAGAAAAATATTTAAACTGTGAAGCACTACCTACGAGGCTTATTGTGATGGATAAGCTGGTTTTTCACTAATTCATTTACTAGATTCTTTTATTTATGTCTTTACACTATTTACTTTTTTATCTTAATTTCTGTATGCGTCATATCTAATAAAAACATATTGCATGAAAATATTTTTCCTCATTGCTTTAAATGAACTTCCTATCCTCTTTAAATATATTTTGGTAAGCTACATTCGTTATGGCGATATCCAAAAAGGTATCAACGTCGCGCTTAAATATACTATATCCATTCTGTGATAACTTCCTTCTCAAGCATGATACTTTTCTAGTAAAATATATTCACAATATAAACTTCGATAAATAACCATAAGCCATGGATCAACAGATTTACAAGACGAATGTAAAAAGAAAGATACCATTACATAATGAGTCTGTATCAGCTTACGAAATTAACAAAATCACGACATGATTAAAAATTCAACAAATATTCTGAAACATGAAATGCAAAGGAATTATGGCAGCAAGAAAATGAATTTTTTTGTGAAGAATGCTACATTTAAGAAAAGCAAAAAGTATGGAAAATTAGAAGATAATCATTATGAATACCCTAAAATGTTTCACCAGTATTTTCAGAAAAAGACTTTATTTGAGTAAGTTTGGCAATTGCATTAGAGACATTCCCCATTGATTCAGACAATGAATAGTTAATATAATACTTCTCCTGTACTGGTCTAGAGTGGCACAGATAACGGCAGACACTATCTCTTTCACTGTCATTCTTACAAATGAGCGCTAAGTGAGTGGCGATTGTTCCTCGCCATAGTGTTGGAAGAAACCGAGTAAAATCTTCCTTTTCTGCGCAGTACTTCTGAAAGTATTTTGTTAGCAAATCTCTGGACATTTGAAAATGACATCCACTTGATGTAATAAAAAAATAATGAACACCCTCGTTTTGATTGATGTCATTCAGAATTCGCATCTTCTGGGGACCAGTAAGGCATTGCAAATTTTTGCGTTTTGAAAAGTAGCTATCAGGGATTGGTGCGGCATACTTGGTACGAACTACATTAAAATACGCCATAAACACAATGAACATATTGCAAGGAAGCATTAACTGCGCATTTCCATTCCTCTTTTCCTTGTGCTGTGAAACAGAAATTGTCACAAACGTTGGCTTACATTTATTTCTTTGTACATAATTTTCAAAAGATTCTATGGCATTGACGAACTCAAAAACCTGAATATTGATAGGTACGCCCGCCCTATGCCCTGATACCAAATACGCTAGTATAGTTAGATGATAGTTACATTCCTTCAAAAATTCAGGGGTCACATCTTGCTGTTTGCAAACAACAATTTTTTCGCTGAATTCTTCTGATGATAATATGTATTCTTTTGCAATCGAAATTGGAATCATCTCTTGCATTCGAGAACTTTTCACTATGTTTTCTTGCTGTTTTCTTTCTTCCTGAAAGGAATTCTGAAATTTCAAAAGGTCATCCATTATCATTATTTTATTCTGTGCACTTAACACGTCACTTTTATAAAGAAATGTTGTAAAATTGTCCCTTATCGTTTTAATGTAACTGCGGCATGATCCAGCACTTAACTTTTCCTTGATTACCTTTCGAAATTCGTTTCTAATTACAGAATGATTTTGATGCTTAGAAAAAAATTCCCCAACTTGCCTCAGCGAGTATTCTTCGTTATCAAATTCAATAAGATTTCCTAATAGAACTTTTGCTCTGGATGAATTCCTCTAGATTTCTTTTTGCTATGTCCATTGTACTGCATATCAAATGTAAAGAATCTCATCCTTAAAGTTTGGTTCATCATTATTAATGCTTTATATTCTTCCACAACATTAAGAATATTTAAAGGTTTTATGGACTTATAATTCACTGATGCACATCCACTCAATCTATTTGCGGATTCAACAGAAGATAATTTTTTTAACGGGCTTCTGGTTAAGGTGACAAATTTTTTCTTAATATCATTGATGTGGTTGTCAAGTCTTACGAAAACAGATTCACAAGACGGGCACTGTTTTAATTGATTTAATGACATATGACCTTTGACAGTTTCATAATGGCTTACAAAAAGTCTCAATTTTCTTAATGTTTGTGCAGCTGTTCGATTTCTGTGGGTTTTATCGAGGTGAAACAAGAAATTTTCAAAGTTGGTCTTTGAATTGCATAGAGGGCACTCAATTGTCTTCCCGCATACTGCGGGTACCTTACATACAACTTCAAAAAGATTCTTTATGGTTTTGTGTTCCTCAACGTTGTCTTCTTTACCTGAGCACACTCTACATCCACTTACACTAAAGCATGTTCTACATGTAACATGGAGACAATTTGTTTCTAAGACTAGATCACTACACACTAAACGACATCTATCACACGTTGTTTTTTGTAGAGATAAAGTTTGTTGTTGCTGCAAGGATATTTCCTTATCATGTGTCTCTTTTTGTGGAGAAAATTGGGATGAACTTACCAATTTTGACGCAGAATCAATAGTTGAGCCGAGGGTGATATCCTTTTCTTCAATAATCTCATCAAATGTGATGGAAGCTTTCATCCTCTTTGTAGGTGGAGAGTAATCTGGATCGGATTCATCAGTTTCATTATTTATTTTCTGATTAAGATTGTTACATTCCCTACACGTGGGTTTTTTAGGACACCTGTTACACATTGGAGTGGCACAAAAAAATTTACCGCAATTGGGGCAACTATTTGAAGTATGTTTTAAGCAATACACACACCTAACTTTATCTATTGGACTGTTATTATTTGTTTCAGGAAAGAGTTGGTTTTTTGTATTATAGTGTATCAAAAAATATACTAGCTGCACTGAATTCCTTTGCAAAATGTTTACATTACAAAAATGATTTAAAATAAAAACTAGGCAACGATGCCCACAAGACCAGTTATCCACATTAGTTTGATCACCTCCAATACGATAGCAAAACCTTAGGTCTGGGAATATCTTCAAAACACTGCTAAGTAGAAAAGACGATTTATGGTATTCCAGTTTGGGATCGTAGTGAATGAATACATTAAATTTAGTGCCATAAGTCTTAGACACAATAAACAAAGAGTAGTGATTTTCATAAAGATAAAGAAATATCAAAAATTTTCTGCCTTTGTAATGCTTAGAATTGTCCGAAAGTGTCAAGTTCGTCAAAATACTTGCAGTTTGTAAACTATCAAAAAATTTAACTTTGGTAGATACTTTAAAGGCCTTCGGAATATTTGATAAGCATTCAGATATGTCAAATTCTTTCAAAGAAACATCATAAGTGGTTCTTGGTGCAGTACTAATCGCTTCAGGAATGTCAGTGGTGGGGAAATCTAATATCGTTTCGAAGTTGTAGTGCATTGCACGTGATTTAAATTTCTTAACATTGAGCTGCTCAACGGAAAAGTCATCATACATGACGAGCGCAGAATCCCGATTATTTTTTAGTCGATGCAGAGTTAATTTACTAAACAAAAATTATTCAATATCACTGATGTTTATTTAGATAAACAATATAAATTGCTGCTTAAATTGCAATTCAAATTTTAAATCATTTAAAAAATATCTAGGCATTATCAATTTAAAACTCTTAAATAATCATCATTGTTTAATATACTAAAGCTGAATGCTAAAATCTGTTTGAAAATAAAATACTCAATTTGAAAGTGAATAATCTTTAGTTACTCCCTTACACGCGCTGATCATTTTTAAGCATTCTTAGTTAAAATGAATAAAACATTTTTTATTTAATGAATTTGGAAATCATTTAGTTTGTTTTTGACAATTTCAAACTTTCCTTCAACCCTAAAAATATAATAAAATCCAAACCTTAACATTTTTCTTTAATGCCTTTGCTTCTAAAACAATTAAAACTTCTGATTAATAGTCCACAAAGAACTTTTAAAATAAACTATATTAATTTAATTAATATTGCGAAATATTTCAATAAATACGAATATCATTAGACTGTAAGAGACTTACGAGGAGAAAAGTAACAAAGCTTCTATTCACTTCAATTTTTGCAAAGATACCAAATAACAAAATATTTTCTTCACAAAAACCATTAGAAGACTTAAATATTTGTAGTGGCTGACACTAAATTCAGTATTAACCCTAAATATCTTCATAGCCAAGTCTAATTAATTAGCACGGCAGAACACCCGTGGTGAGCCAGAACTCAAAATAATCCTATCAAAGTAAAAGATCCGTCAACCACAATATACTATCGTTGGTGATCATTTTGAAAATTATAACTAATTTTTATACTAGAATTGCCCAATGTGTCTTTAAAGGCACAAACCTATAACTGAAAAATTTTATTTTTCAATTTTCTACATATGTTTGCCTAATACATATAATTAAAGCATTACTATCAATTTTTGAGTAAGTTGAACAATTTTAAATAGCCCTGGACAGCTTTGAGTCATTACAATGATTTACTTTAAAGCAATTTAGAAGTTTGAATAATTCCTGACACATGCCATTTCTAATTTTGACTGACTGGCCAGACCTCAGCTCACAAAAAATTTTCAAAACAATATAGCACTATGCAACTATTACATTACACAAACAAGCCTTTATTTATTTGAACATGTTTACAAAGATGCTAATTAATGGCACCATTTACAATCGCGATCTAAATAAAACAGCAAATTGGCATCATTATTATATATTAATAATATAATATATTAATAACCTAAATATAATGTACTCTTGCATTATGTTTCATTTTATAAATAAAGATTAAAGAAAGATTAAAAAGTAGCACATCATATGATCAAAATGAAAGTAATATTGGACCCAACAAAATATAAAATACAATCTGAGCTCGCTCTTGTCAATCTAACATACTTTAAGATGTTATTTAACTTAACATAAAAGGGAACCTGCTAGGAACTAGGGTATTTCAATATACCATAGCACTTGCAAGAAAGCAACATGAGAATTTGACCTAACAAAGTTTGTGTATTAGTGTAAACATATCTTAATTATAGAGAACTATGCAATTGTTGTATTAGCATGAATATGATTTAGTAACAGAAAGGCATGCTATTGCCCTTTACATTTGTGACAAGCAAACATAAAATTGAAACTCACTGACATAATTAGGGGCTGATAGAATCTAACATAAAAAGCTGGCATACAATTGTGATTGATTCAACCCAATATAATAGAGAACCAGACTTCACTCGGGTCAACCTGGCATTAAACTGCTTAGTTTGTTTATTCATCGTTCCGAAGCATTTAACTATTCAACTACTTTGACTTTATTTGATTGATTACTAAAGTTTTTGAAAGTTATCACGTCGTCAATCTTATTCACTTGTGGTTCATTTTCTTACATCATCACTCGATCGATCTCCATGCGATTTGTATTGAATGCAATCGTACTCTTTATCATAGGACCAATTCTATAGTCCTTAGCAAGTTTAAGCTGATTTCAGCAGTTCTTCACAGTTTATTCATATAAATTTGATGGCTACAAAGGTAATCTACTTGAGTAAATACGTGATATTCATCTGAAAATTGGCAATCCATCCTTCTCCGTGTAGGCATGACACTGGTTGACAGTACTCGCATTCCAAAAATTAGTGCAACATTTGTATTTTTTTTGTATTAAGTATTTTTTATATGTTTTTTTAAATAAATTGTATTATTATTAAATATTTGTTGGCTTCAAAATTACATTTATACTACACTCTGAGTAAATAAAAAAATTGCGCACAATTATAAATATTTAATAGGCACATTGGTTACACCTTAATAAAGGTTAAAATATAGTTGATACAATGCACTTAATAAATATAATAAAATATTATGAATCCTTGGCCTTGGGAAGAATTACTACTGACTATTTAACACGAACGATAATTTGCCGTATATTCTTATTATCTATCGGTTGGTTAATCGTTCGACGCTTCTCAAATCTCAATTATAAAGAAATGCTAGAATTTTTTACGTTCATAATTTAAGGTTAGTGAAAAAGACTTCATTTTCATAGTCATAATGCTTTACTATAAGCCTAAGCTATAATAAACAATTAAAGTAAAGTTATACGAACTTAATTATTAAGAACTTGTTATTTAATACGATTGAACGAAATTATATTACAAATAGTAAAGTATCGCCGTTTTTTGTGTTGAAAAGTTAAAACTTAAAGGGGTTTAGTTTGTGGTTGCCATTGTAACTACAGCTCATATTCAAATACAAACAAAATTTAGAAAAAACTTTGCTTATTTAAAAAAAAATTATTAATTAATCATGAATACAGTAACTATTTGGCAATTGAGAATAGCTTGCAATAATCAAAATTTTATATTTGTGATATCGATTTTGAATATCGAGCTAATAACGAATATTGAACTGCAGTAATCACCTCTTTAGTTCAAAATTTACTTCGAAATATTTGCATTTTTTCGATCAATAATATTGTACCAACACAGATCAAAATTAGGTAAACTACCATTTAATTTAAAGACCAATTTAAAATTGAAATAAAGCACAAATGTGAGGAGTTAATTTTCAAGTATTCGAGGGTTAGACCAACAATCGATTTCTAGATTTGAAGTAATGAAGTTAGCATAATGGATCATTCAATAGAAATATTATGAGAATAAGTTGTTTAATGAATGTGGGGAGTTGAAACAAGACATTAGAAGAAGAGCGATAATTATATGCCAAATATATGATTTTAAGAAAGTCAGAGGTTACAGGGAAAAGCGATACGAAATGATTCAAAGTGGATCTGACCGATCTGATCTAAAAATAAAGAACTTGAAACTCTTTTATAAAGGCCGAGAAGTGGACTTGGCCTGACTAGTAGTTAATAATACTTTCGACCTCAACGTTTTGCTTAACTGCCGCCAATCTCTTCTTTCGCTTGAAAAACTACTCTCACTTCAAAACCTTGCTGTGATTAACCAATGTAACGTCATTTGCTGCACTGAAACTTGGTTCGATTCTAATGTTGCCGACAGAATATTCCCAGATACTATTTTTACCCTTGCTTCTCGAGGCGATAGGTGTAATGGTTCCCATGGTGGCACTATTATTCTGTCTACCTCAGAGTATTATGCCCGTTGTATAAACACAAATAGCGACTTTTGTTGTGCTGCTATCATTGAAGATATTCTCTTTATTTTAATATACAATCCCCCAAACAATAGCAAGTTCCGGATTACTGATGATGACATTCATGACGTTCTTCTCAAGCTTCCCCCTTCTGATAAAACTATAATTCTTGGTGATTTCAACATTCCTTGCTACGACTGGGACATTTTTCCTGCTTATCCATTATATGAATACCCAAATATTTTAAACTTTCTTGTTACTAATGGTTTTACTCAGCACATTTCTGCCCCTACTCACAAGGCTGGGAACATCCTGGATCTCATTTTCGCCAACTTCGATGGTGTTAACAATATTCAAATCACGCACCCCTCGAATAGTGACCATTCCAATATTCTGTTTAATGTTAATATACACAAAAACACTACTTTCTCATACAGCAACCCTCGCCTCAGTATTGCCAATGCACGAATCAGTGAAATGGAATACGTTCTCTCCACCACGTTTTTCAGCTTCGCTATCAACATTAATTCCCCTGAATTTAGCCATCAGTGGCTAACCTCATTTAATGATATCCTGTACCTGTCAGACGCAGTAAACGCCGCTCGGTTCCCTCTTTTTATACTTCTCATACAATCCATTGTCTTAACAAATTCTACTCTAGCCTACGCAATAACTACCTGCCACGCGACCGTATTATTTCGCTGAAGAAGGACGTGCTAGAATCTATCGATCTGGACACATCCTGTTTTCTAGATAATTTTTTAAACAATAACTCATCCATAAACGACTGTTTTAAACTTATTAAGAACTTTTGCCATAACACTTCCTACCCAAGTATAATGACTTATAAAGACAAAAAACTTTCCTGCTCTACAGATATTATTCCTCAAGCTTTAAATTTATCTTGGAAAAAGAATATTTACAAGCTTTACATCCTTCCCATTCTTTCTTACGGCTCTGTTATCTGGTATGCTAACGCAACTAACCTTAAAGCACTGGAGAAGTTCCAAAACCAAATAACTCGTTGGATGTTTCGCAATAAAAACCACAATAGTACTGATCGGCTAAAAACTGCCGGACTCTTACCTCTCTCACTTTATCTGCAATTACAGGATATTCTTTTCTTGAATAAACTTGTTAATGATGAATATGATATTGACTATAGTCATCGCGTTTTAGAAGAAAAAGAAAATAACTACAACTTCAGGGACTCCACCACTCAACTCTTCCAGCTACAACGAACGAAACACTCGAAAGCTGACGAACTCTTTTTCAACCGGGCAACCAAACTGGCAAATCGTCTTTTTAAAGCAGATATTGATGTATATGAAAAGCCGGGTCCGTTCAAGCGCAAAGCCAAAGACTTTTTCTGGAACTTCTTTTTAACCAGCTATGACAAGAACACTAATAAGTTTTTATAATCTTTATCGTGTCTGTTTTTGTCCTGTGTGCTCTAGCATAATAAAGTCTTGTAGTAGTAGTAGTAGTAGTAGTAGTAACTGTTATCTGGTATGCTAACGCAACTAACCTTAAAGCACTGGAGAAGTTCCAAAACCGAATAACTCGTTGAATGTTTCGCAATAAAAACCTCAGTAGTACTGATCGGCTAAAAACTGCCGGACTCTTACCTCTGTCACTTTATCTGCAATTACAGGATATTCTTTTCTTAAATAAACTTGTTAATGATCAATATGATATTGACTATAGTCATCTCGTTTTAGAAGAAAAAGAAAATAACTACAACTTCAGGAACTCCACCACTCAACTCTTCCAGCTACAACGAACGAAACACTCGAAAGCTGACGAGCTCTTTTTCAACCGGGCAACCAAACTGGCAAATCGTCTTTTTAAAGCAGATATTGATGTATATGAAAAGCCGGGTCCGTTCAAGCGCAAAGCCAAAGACTTTTTCTGGAACTTCTTTTTAACCAGCTATGACAAGAACACTAATAAGTTTTTATAATCTTTATCGTGTCTGTTTTTGTCCTGTGTGCTCTAGCATAATAAAGTCTTTTAGTAGTAGTAGTATTAATAAACACTATATCTAATTCACTATTATTCCGGGTTTTACACTTGGTTAGTTTCTTTAAGCCTGCCAAAGACAGTAAATTCGTATCAAAATCATTAGAATCTATACAGATCAGGACAACACCCAATAACTGTTCAAAAACACTAACGATATGATTTTTCTTACCAGAGCTCCTAAAAGAAAATGGACTTTGTTATAAAAAAATCTTAACCATAAGGTTTCCATATTATCACAGTCTGAAGGAAAAATTCTCTTGGCCTCAACATAGTCTAGAACAAATACATAAACTCCACCACCGCGACATTTTAGTAAACTCAGAGTATTCCTGTCTTGTCTAAGTACATTAAAATTAGGTAATTTAATAAAGGAATCAGGAATTTCGCTATTTAATCAGGTGTTAGTCACACCACTAATTTCAGCACAATAACAGTATAAGTCGCACAAAAGTTCAGTAATCGCACAGTAAGTTCAGTTTTCTGAATGGACCTTACGTTAGCTAACATAAGAGTAGGATCGCATGTTTTTGGTAGTCAACACTGCACTAGTTCTCCTTTGGGTGTTTTATTTTGTTTTTTATCTATACCGCTTTCAATTAGACTATATCTTTTGGCGAGCAATTTCTTCTCAACAATTCTTTCTTCTGGAGTTAATCCAAGGCTTATATAAATGAAATCACTATAAATCAATCTTTTTGCTATTGCATAAGAAACAGCCTTTGCATACCACGGTTGAGTAAATGTAACCATCAACGGTCTGTTCTTGGCACTTCCATCTTCGTTTTTTATATTTTCTATAAACAACTAAATGTTTCATATCAGAAATATAAAAATCATTTAACTGAAGTTTGGCCATAATTTTATCGAAGGCCGCTTTTTCTTCAAATGAGAATCTGATGTCTTTATTAATATTGTTAAGCAATTGTTGGTCTTTTTGAGTTTTGATGATTTCCCTTCCGAGTTTTTTTGATCGAGTTTTGCGAGCTTATTCGAGTTCTTAACATACCGAGTACTCGAAAACCCTGATTATGCTAGCAATAGCAATTTCATTTATAATATTTTACTAAATATTAGCTTTATAGGGTTTAAGATTTATTAGGTAGAATCAATTTCTCACTATCATTTATTCGTACGCAAATTGGAACAAAAATGATTTTTCGTCGTGGATAGGATGGCGGAAAAACACTACTTTAGAAGAAGCTTTCAGCAATTAAGCGCGATTAGCAAAACATAGTATTGAGCTTGGTCTTTCTGATAAACAGTAGCAGGGCAGAAAACGTAGTTGGATTTTATTGAGGTCGGATAATTTTTCAAATTTAACTCCCTCTTCTCTACTAACAGTAGCAAGTAGACGCCTGTTGGCATTGTAGCGGCAGCATCGGAATACTAGATGAGCAGCTGTTTCAGCTTCATGGCAGCGAGGGTGGAGACCTAAAGGGGTGACACTTGAGAATTTTGAAATAAAACCATTAAGTCTATTGTGTCCAGTTAACAACTGAGTAAGAACATGATCCACGTTCGAGGGAAAATACTTGTACACGTTAAAATCAAAGACAAATTTAGTTTGGAAATGGTAAGTAGCGCGTAGACTTCTTAGAACTGTTGGATAGAGTAATTCCATCCGGCATGCTTTTCAGTTCATCAACTATATAAATGCATTGTAATAATGCTAGTAACTCACAAGCTCCAGTTCTATTGAAGGCCTTACATATTCTGAGTTTCATTCGTCGTTGAAGTGATCTAAGATACTTCTGACTTGATTGTGCATTTAGTGTGTTTTTCCAGATATTAAGACCATATGAGATCTTAGGCAAGGCCACAGATTTGTAAATATGGCGCAAATTATCCGAACTAGCACCCGTAGTGAACCTGCAAGCCATTGATAAACAATAAGTTTTATTTGTTAAATGGTGATTAAATGTCAGCTTACGGTCAAAGGTGATTCCCAACAACTTACAAACGGAGCATTTATTAGTTTGTTCAGCACTGGTAATTAAATGATAGGATTTAGTATAGTATTAAGAATAAGTCCATTTTCAGCAGCACATTTGTGTAAGTCAACAGTGGCAGCAGTAGCCTTAGCTATTATTTCTGTATCGTTCTTGCCCTGAATAATAACCGAAAAATCGTCTGTGTAGTCAACAGGTATACCATTCTTAATAAGAAACTTGAGAGGAGAATCAGCCAAAATGTTCCACAGCGGAGGACTTAATATGCCATCCTAGGAACTTGCATTAGATAACTGTATTTTCGACAGAAAACTGTTCAAGGAGTGAGAAGACTTCGAATAACAGCTATAATGTAGGTCGAATTGTAGGGTTGGTTATAAGTTAGGTTGTGGATTATCGTCCTAGGAGGGGTATAGTCAAAGGCGGCGGAAAAATCAAAACTCAACATTAGTTAAGTCATGCTGTTATCCCAACCTTTCTTAATAGGGTAATAAATATTATTTAATGCATCAATTGACTATCTGATCTGCCTTTACAGAATCCATACTGCGAATTTAAATCTGTTCTTAGTCATTTTAAATATCAGAGTAATACTAATAGGTCTGAAATGTTTACTTGAAATTTTTCCATTGATTTTAAGATCTGCGCTCTGTACAGAGCGACGATTTATATGCATGGCACCTTAGAGGCACTGAGAAAAGATTTTGGCGATATATCAGAATAGACGGCTCCAATTTTCTTACTTTTTACGCTGATTTCAAATCTAATAATTTTTCTGAAGCATTAATTAATTAAAAAATTATTAAACTTTGAGATATAGCATGTCCCATGCTATCTCCATTGTGATTAACCAAACATGGTGACATTCGTATATTAAAATTTAATTTCTTTATATTTTCTATCAATAAATCATTGATTTGTTGCACTGCCAATGTGCTATACATTTAAAAGACTGTTTAGATTAAAGAAAGTACAGTAGACGTAAATATTTTAGCAATACATTATTTTTAACTAATAAATTGTAAGTAATGTCACTAATTGCTTCGATATCATTTCGTTTATGGAGCTGCTTATAACAATATTTAGTTTCTGTTAATTAAAAAAAAAAATATATATNTTTTTTATAGCATATATATATATATATATATATATATATATAGTACGTGAGTATAATCATTCAGGAATTCACTTAATTTGTGTCATTTACTACCTATTACAATATTGCATCTAATTTTGGTAGTTTGGTTAAATTGTTTCAAATTATTTCAGAATGGCTCAAGAATTTAATCCTGTCTTATATCCTCCACCGTGTTATTCACCACCTTCAAATGAAATGCAGCTTAATCCTAGCACAATGCAATCTGTTAATTATCCGCAAGAATACTTGAGGCCAAAGCACTTCAGTAGAGAACCGAACATTCAGAATGTTGGCAGCTCCAAAATTGATNATATATATATATACATAAAACTATCGACTAAAGACTGTTTTGATTAATTTGGTAGTTCTGTAAAGAGCTAATTTAATAAAAGATACTATAACTCCCAAAAGAACTTTATTTGAATCTACATCAAACTGCTTACTTTATTGTTCAAATCTTTAATCTAAGCCCTATTTTTAAATGCATAGAAAATAATTTATAGCACTTCAGTAATGCAAAAAATCGATGTTTGATTAATCACCATGGAGATAGTATGGGCATGCTATGTTTCAAAGTTTAAAAACTTTTTAAATAATTAACGGTTTGGAAAAAACACTGCATATAGTGACATAAAAAAGTCAAAATAATCAGGGCCATCTATATCGATATATCGCCCAGATTTTGAAATAATCATAGTACTCAACCACTATATATATATATATATATATATATATATATATATTGTTAAAATAATTGCATTTAATCCCCTTTTTCATTTCGACGAAAGATTATAAGATCTTTTTTCCAACATTCAAAAACTGAGGCGTAAACTCGGCTGACTCCTATCGATTGGGTTAATCTTGCAGAGAGGCATTGGAATGTTCTGCATCACATCAGGGTCCTGTCACGGTCGCCATGTAGAATCACTGGGGTGTGATTCTAGTGAACACAAAGAGAATACAGTTCAAACTATTTCTATTTACAAAATGCATTGCTCTATATATACAAGTTATTTACAATATTTACAAATACCAGTCACTAACAAGAAAAGCGCGAGGTCTGGCTGATAAATAGCAACAACTACCAGCGATGTTACAATAGGGCTTACTGCTAAGTTTATGATCTGGAGTGATCAAACAAATAATATCACATCTTCCATTATATCAGCAAAGTTTAACGTAACCAATGGCTTCTTTGCCATAGTTTCTTAGTGCTGCTCTTTTCATTTTGATTTTGCACACCAGGAATACAAAACACAGATGAATTTGCAAAGAATGTAGCAAGCATTTCATCTGTAATGAGTGGCAAGTTTGAGCAATCGGCCTTAACAAAATCCATACTGGCACTTCTAAGAAAACAAAGAATGGTTACATGGTTTGTAGAGCAATTGACGTTTAACCAATAGCATTGGTAATGGGATTAACAATAATTTTGCTTAATATTGCACTTAATAATAAAAATAATTCAGTAGTACCTGATTTTTACAATTTATTTTGTCTAATCTTTTATTTTTTTGAAATGTTTTCAATTTTGAAATTTACTGAAAACCCTCCATTTCTGACCATTGCAAACTATCAATCAGAACCTGTTTGTTATTTACTCATATTGGCAATAGCATGCAATTGTTTAGTAGATTACTGGTTTTTGTTCATTTATATATTTGTGTTAATAATCATTTGGTTCTTAATCAAAGTAATTTCAGACTACATTCTATTTCTTTTCTAAGCCAACTCATATTAGCTAAAGGGTACCTACAAGTGGTACAGCTCAGCTATCACATTCTTTAACTTAGGGCTAGGTATACAATTAGGGCTTTTCCTGTAATGCATTTCATTCATTATTGAAAATTGTTATTATTGCTACCAGCTAAATTGAATGAGTTGAGGAATGCACCAAGCTTAGGTTTTTTACTTATCACTTAAGTTTCACTATACTACACCCAAGATCAATTAATTTTCTCTTTTTCTTTCTTTTAATTATAGGGCTCTAGTCTTACATGACACTTTCAACAGGTTCTCTTTTAGGGTGGCCAAGTACTCAAGTTTACACCTAATTATGTAGTGGTAAATATAACATTAATACATACCACTATTTTAATTATATTTTATACATAAAAAATATAATTGATTCAGGCAAGTTGACTTTGGTTGAATAGCAAGGTTATTTCAATTTTATTTCTATTTCTGTTAAGTTCAATATAAATTCTAGCCATGCCCAAAATGTTACAAGTGTTTAAGAATGATTTCTTTATTTCTAATTATATATTCCAGAGAGACAGCTTAGCACCACTACTGTTTGTAGTTAGCTTAATCCCTATCACAGAAAAGTTAAAGGAGACAGGCATAGGGTATAAGTTGGAGAAGAATGGTAAGACAGTAAGTCACCTGTGGTACATGGATGACCTGAAGATGTATGCTAGTTCAAGGAAGATGTTGCAGAAACAAGTGGAGACATTGGAGAAGATAAGCAGAAATTCTGGGTTGGAATTTGGATTACAAAAGTGTGCAACATTAACAATGACCAGAGGCAAGTGTTTAGATGGAGTTGGTTTGAGGATTAGNCATGCCCAAAATGTTACAAGTGTTTAAGAATGATTTCTTTATTTCTAATTATATATTCCAGAGAGACAGCTTAGCACCACTACTGTTTGTAGTTAGCTTAATCCCTATCACAGAAAAGTTAAAGGAGACAGGCATAGGGTATAAGTTGGAGAAGAATGGTAAGACAGTCAGTCACCTATGGTACATGGAAAACCTGAAGATGTATGCTATTTGCGAGTTTAAAGATGTTGCAAAAGCAAGTGGAAACATTGGATATAGCTAGTAGAGAGCCTGGCTTGTTGTTTGGATTAAGAAAGTGTGTGACAGTGACAATAACTAGAGGCAAGTGTATAGATCAAGATGGTTTGAGGACAAACAGTTGGGATAAGATTGAGGAAGTCAAAGATGGGTACAAGTACTTAGGAGTGATAGAGAAAGATAGAACAGATCATGAGCAATTGAAGGCCAGGTTAAGAAAAGAAAACAAAAGGAGAGTAAAGAAAGTACTAAAGAAGTCAGCACTGAATGGGCAGAACAGTATAAAGGCAAGTAATAAGTCCAAAATGAAAGCTCATGGGGCAGGAAGGTCTCTTAAGCCTTGCTTGTCAACTTCCTAGGACAGTGTGAGTCCAAAATCAAACAAAAATGCTAATCACTGATGACAAGTCATGAAAGAGCAAAGGCCCTCAGTCCCTGGCAGGCCTTCAATGGTCAGAGGGTGCTAAGAATCATTGGAGAACAGGCAGACTCCACAATTGGGAGTGTGGACTCAAGAAGTGGCAGTATAGGATCCACACAGATCAATGGACAATGGTACAAGTAGACAGATGAGCAGAACAGGACAGCATTGGAGTGTTACAGAAGAAGCAGGCAAGATGAGAGGGGTTACAGGAAGAGAATGTTGGAAGAATGGAGGAAGTCTGAAAGTTACAGTTGAATGAGAGTTAAGGGAAAAAGAGAGTTGAACAGGCTAAGCAAAGGAAAAATGAAGTGATAGATGTTGGGACAGAAGTGATGGAAGCAGCAACCAGTGGACACAGAAACTGAAGCAGCCATCAAGGAAAAGATGCAGGAAGAAATAGGTGAGAGAATTAGGAAGAGATTTCCAAGATTAGTTAAGAAAAGCAAGCTAGAAGTAGAGACAGTGAAGGTCAATAAAGTGTAGGAGAGGATAGCTGCTAGGAGCATCACAGAAGTAAATAGCTTAGTGTATGCAGGTACATGGGAAGTGCTAAAGAATGTAGGCATGGACATGAAGAAGAAAAGGCAACAAGAAGATAAGGTAGACAGAAAGACAGCATGGGAGATAAGAATTGAGAATAAAGTGGCAAAGATTAGGCAGCAATTAGGGAAGATCAGAACAAGTAAGGCAGTGCAGGACAGTTGCAGGGTTGGTAATGGGATGACTATAGAAACTGCAAGAGAAGAGCTAAAGCAGAGATTAGTTGCAGATACTGAGAAACTAAGAAAATATAGGGCAAGAACAAAGCAAGCAAGAGACAACATGAAGTTTTAGGCCCAAGAAGGCAGATTACATAAAGAACAAGATCCAGGAGAAAAGGCTACAGCTATAGCTGTGAGAATGCAGTAAGGTTCTGGGAGATTATATGGGGAAGTGAGGGACCAGATAGAGAGTGTGCAGATGCAGAAGGAGTTCAGAAAAGACGAAGAAGTAATCACAACTGCAAAGCTGAAGAAGGCTCTAAAGAAAATGAAGAACTGGAAGGTGCCAGGGAGAGATGAGGTACATGGGTATTGGCTAAAGAAGTTCACAAGTGTTCATGAGAGACTAGCTGTGGCAGAGTGTATGGTGAGTGGATGTCCAGAGTGAATGGTAGTGGAAAGCACATTTCTGATACAGAAGGACCCAAAGAAAGGTAGTGAGGCAAGTAACTTCAGGCCAATAACATGTCTGCCAACAACGTGGAAATTGCTAACTTCTGTGATTTTAAGTAAGCTGGCATGTTATTTAGAACAGAACAGGTTGATACCAGAGGAGCAGAAGGGATGTAGGACGAAAATGAGAGGATGTAAAGATCAGTTGTTAATAGGCCAGGCAGTAGTGGAGAATTGTAGAAGAAGGAAGACAAACTTAGCAATGGCATGGATAGACTACAGGAAGGGATATGACAGCATATCACATAAGGGGGTATTGAGGACACTTGAGACCAATGGAGTTTCACAGAAATGGGTTGAGTTTCTAGAAAGGGAGATGGGAAAGTGGCAGACTGAGATATACAGGCATAGGTTGAAATTTAGACAGGATATATTCCAGGGAGACAGATTAGCACCACTCTGTTTGTAGTTAGCTTAATACCTATCACAGAAATGTTAAAGGAGACAGGCATAGGGTATAAGATGGAGAAGAATGGTAGAGCAGTAAGTCACCTGTGGTACATGGATGACCTGAAGATGTATGCTAGTTCAAGGAAGATGTTGCAGAAACAAGTGGAGACATTGGAGAAGATAAGCAGAAATTCTGGGTTGGAATTTGGATTACAAAAGTGTGCAACATTAACAATGACCAGAGGCAAGTGTTTAGATGGAGTTGGTTTGAGGATTAGCAGTGGGGATAAGATTGAGAAATTCAAAGAGGGGTACAAATACTTAGGTTTGATAGAGAAAGATAAAAACAGATCATGAGGAAATGAAGATTGGTTTAGGAAAAGAATGTAAGAGGAGAATAAGGAAAGTACTACAGAAGTCAGCATTAAATCAGCAGAACAGTATAAAGGCAATTAATACATGGGCAATACCAGTGTTGAGATATTCTGCAGGAATAGTTAGGTGGAACAAGAATGAATTGAGGGAATTAGACAGGGAGACAAGCAAAACACTAGTAGCAGGGAGAGCATTAAACTTAAATGGAGATGTAGATAGGCTGTACATGGCAAGGCATAAAGGGGGAAAGGACTGCTAAGTGTGAAGGAAACTGTAGAAGCAGAAGGACTAGGGCTATAGGAATTTGTAGAAGCATAACCTAGAGTGTCAATACTGGAGGTCACTAAAGAGTTAATGAATATAAGAACTGAGAGTGAAAGAAAGACAGCATACCAGGGTAGGATGGAATTAGAGGGATAAACAAGGTATAGGCAGAAGACAATGGATGGAGAATACTGGAGGAACCCAGAAAAATGTGACAGAGAAGAAAGCAACAAGTGATTAAAGAAGGCAGGACAAAAAGTGAAACAAAAGCACTAATAATGGCAGCCCAGGAGCAAGATATAAGAACAAACTGGGTGAAGAAGAATATACACAGAAGAGTAGAAGTAAATGATAAGTTTAGGCTATCTAAGAAAAAGGTGGAAACAGTAGATTATCTGATAGCAAGGTGTGAGAAGTTGGCGCAGAATGAGTATAAGTTCAGGCATGTTAAGGTGGGATGAATGGTACATTAGAGTTCGAGCAGGCAGCATGGGTTAGAAGCAGGAGACAAGTGGTATAAGCACAAGGATTCATATAGAATGATAAGGTTAAGATACTGTGGGACTTCAACTCCCAGACAAGCAAGGCAATAGAAGCACAGAGGCCAGTGATAGTAGTGGTAGACAAAGAGAAAAGATTAAGAACAGTGAAAGGCATAGCAGTACCAAAGGACAGCAATATAGAAACCAATACAGAAGGCAGCATTGTTAGGAACAGTTATAGTCCTGAGGAAAGCTCTCAGACTCCCTGGGAACTGGTGAGTTCCCCGAGCTGAGAGGAATGCCAGCATGAAGCTGTGAGATGCAAGAATAATAATAATAATAATGTTAATAGTCAAAGCAATTTAGTATTTCTTGCTTGTACAAATAAAAATAATTCAAAGGAATAATACAAACTCTATAAACTACAAATATATATTTAAAATTACAAAGCTACTATACAAAACAATGAGCACTTATTTGCATATTGTTATTTAGATATGTATGTAATCAGTAAATATGCTTGCATCTCTTAGCATTTGTTGCATCATCAACAAAAATTTCTAAGCCTGCTTTTGAAATTCTTAAAAGACTTTGCATTCTTTATTAATAGGGGTAGGGAATTCCATTGTTGGAATGCATTCAGGGAAAATGAGCTCTTGCTGTTTAGAATACTGTGTTACTTTTTAGTTTGATTGCTTAATTTTAGGTAGTCATTCAGAAAAGGAAGTGATTTGCATTGGTTAACCTATTTATACATGATGCCCATGGTTTGGGATTGAATACTGTGTATGGGACCTATATTATTAATATGGCATTTACAAACATTTTCGTAATTAGTATTTCGAAATTAATAAATATTAATTCTAAAATATTTACATGAATTTGTAATTGCCTCAATTGAAGTATTAAGTGTTAGACAATCTGTGCTATTTTTGAATGTTTAAATCTTCTGCTGCGCAGTATTTCTGATATTAGTTTATTACTGTGCAAAAGGTCACAAGGCACCTGCTAGTGCTTACATATAGTTCACAGTATGCTTTTAGTGCTACTTTTGTTGACAAAATACCTGTTTTTCTGTTTAAATACTTTGCTTTTGTTATCAAAAGTTTAATAGATTTTACTCAACCTTTACTTCTAGTTGAAAATGTAATTTTCTAAATTATCTGATTGTTGCTGAGGGTGCCTTGTTCAGGTACAGCCTCACAAGTTCATCACTACAGCACTTCGGCAGGTCTACGTGTAGGGCTTTACACAACTGCTTGTCATTCGTTATGTTTATTATATTTTATTGCAGCACCTAAATTGAGCGAGCTGAGGCCTGCACTGATTTTAGGTATACAAGCACATAGGATACACTTTGCACTCAAGAACTTATAGGGCATCTCTGTATCTCTCTATTTAAATTAGGGCTCTTGTCTAACGTGACCTCTTTCTATTAAATTTCTCTGTATCGGGTCAGCCGAGTCTGGCCATGCACCCTTCCCTTACCTGATCTCCCGGCTATCTTTAACTTTTAAAAGGGATAGGCTCGTTTAGATCTGGAGTCAGGCCGTTAAATACCGAGACATCGGCAAATCCTGGTGTTTATCAACGCAGATTTCCATGCCGATGCCATATTACATTCATTATGTAGAGAGGAGATGGATTCGTGCTTTGGAATAAATTTTATCGTTCTTAAAGCCCATTTATAAGTGTTAGTTAGCTATTTTCGTTGAGAAATACTTAGATTTTGAACTAGGAAACTGCCATATTGAAATTTACTGAGTACAAAAGCATTAACTAATTGTTTATGATAGTTTTTACCTATTTCACAAAATGATAGAGCAGCTTAACGCCGGATGCCATTTTGAAAATTAAGGTTAGCATTAATTTCTACACCTAAATAGCTTATCAATTTTTTTGATGTATAGTGGTGTTGTCAATTTTGAGAGTAATTTTGTGTGACGTTGCATTGTCAATAGGAGTAAATACTATAAATTGAGTTTTGTCAATATTTGTATTTTGTTTTGCGAAAAAAATTTTGAGAGTGCTCTATATCTTTTTGTAATAGTTTACTCGAAACAAATGCATTTTTTGCAGTATTCAGGACACATGTATCATCAGCATATTGATATAAGGTAGTAGAATTTATATTATCAGACATATCATTGACTTATAGCGCAAAAAGTATGGGACCTAAAACAGTCCCTTGAGAAACACCACGTACAGTACTTAAAAAACTAGATAATGTTTCACCTAATTTGACACATTGTTGTCTACTGTTGATGTGCTATGATGACCTATGCGAAAGACAAATTGATTCTTTGACAGAATTTTGTTATCATTAAGGTATCCATAAACTTGAATAACAATTAATTTTTCAAATATTTTTGAAAATGGATGAGTTATACTAATTCGCCTATCATTGCGAGCTTCTAAATGATCTCCACTCCTAAAAAGAGGTGTAACATCTGCATTTTTAAGATTTTGGGAAATTTGTTATCTGACATACATTGATTAAATGCAAAAAGTAGCCTTCCAAACACGTGTAAATTTTTTTTGGACAAAATAGGAGATTCTATTAGTTCTAATTGATTTGTTTATATAAATTTTTGACACTATTTTTCAATTCATGATATGTCGCCATTCAAAAATTGAATTTTGAGTTACAATGATTTTGCGAATACTTGAATTATCATCAATTTTGACAAATTTGAAATTTCCGAGATATGTAAAAGTTTCATTTAAGTGATTGGTAATTTCAATTGGATTATTGCAAATTATTTTTTCCTAACCTTAATTCATTAATGCTGCTACTAGCAGTTTTATGATTTCCTAAACATCTTTGAATAAAGCCAAATATATTTTTACTATTTTTCAAATATTGAAAATATTGCTGGATCTTCTTCGCATGAACAGTCTTGCGTAATTTTTTAATTAAATTATTGGAATCATGATAATTAATCCAATTAACATTACATTGAGTTCGATGCGATACGCGAAGTAATAGTGATTTTCAGTGGCGGATTTTCAGTGGCGACATGTTGTTTAACTTCCTCGGAGTGCCACAGAGTTTGGACGTTCAAACGAACGTTGCTCTTGATTAGCTTGCGTTTGTCCGGCGCCAGCTTATTTAGACAAATATCAATTTGCTTTTCGATAAATATAAGCATGTCATTGCCATACCTTAGCGTATAAATATAATCCCATCAGGCTCGTAGCCAGCATAATCACCTAAGAGGGGTCGATCCGCATTAGAAGGGGTTGATGGGGAATTTCGACTTTATAATATAAACTAAAATTTTCTGACTTGTGAGGTCATCTAGTATAGTGATCAAGTAAGTGACCAAAGGCGATGTGAAGCCCCGCAAAAATTTTTTGAAAATATAGACAAATAAACCTTGGAATTGCCTTATTAGGAATAATGTTACAACAATTGAATTAACAAATTTTTTTGTACATGCTGATTTTGCTTTTAGCTTCGTTGTCTAGGAAGGGTTGCCTGACCTTTCCAGGGTGCTTAGGCCCTCCTAACCCCCCGTGGCTACAGGCCTGAAACCCATTCAACGTTGTGTAGTAAATTATCTGAAAAATTCGTTTAATCTCTTTTGTATACAATTTTATAGTTAAGATTGCAAATTTCGGAATCGTTAATAAATGCACAGAGGTTATGCTTGCTATAGAACATTCGTAAATAAAAGTTGAGAAATTTAAAGAACTGTCTGTAAGGAAGTAATCAATTACGTTGTTTTGCCTAGTGGGTATGATGTCATTTTTAAAATTACTCACAGTTTTTAAAATTATTCACAGTTTTTAAAATTACTAATACTTTTTATTTAGGAAATCATCCGAATTCTACATTGTTCACACGTAACGGTATACATTTCTCCATTCGCGGTTATG
>CABFPE010000352.1:612859-628916 GCA_900660155.1 Hofstenia miamia | reverse complement strand
AGTAAAATGTCAAAGAATCATAGAAAAAGGAAACGTTGATTTCATATTGTCTTATTTTGATTTACATTTTCAATATGTTTCGGTGGTTGAGTTTTTGTAAGTAATTGAGTCCCAAATTATATATATTTATATATATATATATATATATATATATGTCGCTTGTTAATTTAACAAAGGAATGCTTCATTCTGCTGTTATTTATTATTGTATATGTTCAGTGTAAATTTGCCATTAAATATAATATACTAATGGTTAATATTATTTACTTTTAGAAGCCAATTACATAATTTTTGTATTTATGTATATGTATAGATTTGACATGCATTGATTTTTTTCTAATTCACAATATTATGTTAATCTTCGTCCTTCTTTCAGATGGTTGATGAATTCAAGTCAAAAGAGGAGATTGATGAGTACCTAGCTAATATTGAAATTGAATATCGATATTCTTGCGAGAGAGAGAAAAACGTTGAAGGTTTGCGAGACTACTATGCTAACATTTTGGGATTTTATTGAAGATTGGATTCTTTAGGTTGTAATCATTTGGGAGAGTTTTATTTCGCAGTTAAAAATAATGTACAAAAATCGTTTGATGTGCATTTGAAGAATTGTGAAGAGCTGAAAAGTGGTTTCAGCTGTTTCAAAGTTGCTAAATTTCTTTCCCAGGATAATGAAGGCAGTAAGTAAAATGTATTATATATTTTTTACTGTAATCCATATTTATTTTACAATTTATTTATTCCAATTTGAACCGTCGTCTTTCATAATTAAATATCCAATGAAACGTAGTTCAACTATACATTTCGTACCTTGAACATATTCTGGTAATACATTTCATAACTAAATGAAGTTATACTAGTAATCCAAGGAATATATTATTTTTACTGCAACTCAACAACCCTCTGCTTTAAAATATAAAGGTTTTTTATATTTATTTTATTTAATAATGTTTAGATGGACCTGAAAAAAATCTAGAAAAAGCTATTGATTATAACACCAGAGCGTGTGATTTGGGTTTTGACATTGGTTGCTTTAACGCCGGTGTTGTTCTCCTCGAAAATTGTAAGCAGTTGAATGAATCAATATGGTTGCAGGCACGTTCTTTATTTAACAGAGCTTGTAGAAAAGATGCACCCAAGGGTTGTCTTTACTCTATGGAAATGGCCTGTGGTGGCTACGGTTAGTTTAGTTTCACTTTCTTCATTGTTTCCGTTTAACTACCTTTAAATATTAAATCATTCCATAAGTTGTGATCGAATTTTAACGGAGTAAACAAGTAATTTAATGCTACATTTTGTTAAACATTTTCAAATATTATGTATGACCTTTTTTCTTCTATGAACAGCTTATTAATACCATGCCTGTAAAATTCTTGAACTGATACATCATTGCCTATTTCAAATTTTAATTTAATTGAAATGTAATTTTTAGTACAATTGGTTTAACTAATGTAATTTTCTTTTGAATCCATTTTTCCCCTTTAGATTTAGTCTGCTGAAACTATATATAAATTGCTTCTTCACTAAAAAATTCATGTTTACACACCTAAAGTGTATTTGACTTTTGTGTAAATTCGCCCTAATTATTTGAAAATTAATAGATGTGTAAAAAAATTTGAAAAACCCTCTGCACCAACTTGATTGATTGTGTTTGCTTCACTTAATAAATTTGTTAAATGACCAGCATTTCGAGTTTTAAGTATAATTGTTACTTGCAATCACCTGTCAAATCTCTATGAAAGGTTTTCGGCTTTACTAATTTGCATTTCAGTATCACATACATGTGACACTATATTTAGCATTCTAACCTCTCAACAGTTTACACTGCAATATAAACTTTATCAATTTCATGTCTTCATTTTTAGAAGAACGCCATGTGGACTATCCCAAGTGCTTGACATTCGCTGAGCGTGCTTGCAAAGAAGGCAATTATGTGAAGGCGTGTGGTATAGCCTATCAGTTACATCTCAGTAATGAAGAGGGTATCACATATGATGAAGGGAAAGCTGAAGCTATTAAGAAATTTGCCGAAAAGATAAAGCGAGAGGAAACTGAGCAATATGGTTTTGGCTGAATTTTACTATTTTTGTAAATTTTGTAAATTATAGAATTTTTATAATTTCAAAGATAGATCAGCCCTTTCGAAAAGTTATTTATAGTAATCCAAACAATTAATATTCACGTGTGTTCATGTAAATTTCTAGTAGGTATTTTAACAGGCCTCTAAGTCATTTCTTGTATTTCATGAACAAAGCTAACACACAATGGAAATTAGAGGGTGATATTGGGTACCCGATAAAACTCGGCCCGATTATTGCTTTCTGGTCTGGTTTGGGTATAAAGCTTAGTTTGATTCTCAATTTGAAAAGATCTAAGACGTTAAGTAATACCAATTAATAGTTGTTTACCCAATCAGAAAATCTACTTTTCGGTTCGAGTATGGGAAGTCAATATTCGGATCGAGCTTGGGTACCTGCTATGCTCATGTTGTGACTCTCTATTGGAAATAACGTAATTTTTTCGGCCTCATTCCTTTCTGCTTCTTCGGATTTGCAACTATTTTTCAACTGCACACACTATGGCCGATATCATTACTACAATCAAAATAGTTAGTTTTTTAAAATAATTCAAGATTTTGTTTTAAATTTACCCACAAATTTGAACATTGTCAAATTAATTGCTCCATGTCTACGTTTAAACCAGACCAATTTAATTCCGTAATTTTACTAAAACATTGTAATTTCTGCTTAAGCACCATATGACACTGATTAAGTATGCTACAGGCCGGACTCTGTTCTGTGGAACACCCCACTTTCTATTCTTTGAAGAGGCTCAATAGTCAGGCTTGAATTTCAAAATATAACTACAATATAATAAAAATATTAGACTAAAAGAGATATATTTCGCTCAATTTGAACATCATCAATTTACAAAATTTTCCCTCTAAATATGCATTATTTAATTAAAATATATTATTATGTAATTAAACGTTGATTAGAGGTAATTTATGCTGAAATATTTAATCATCTTTGGTTAAAGACTTGGTTGAATTGATCTTATGTACATACTTTCGATTACTTTTTAATTTTTGAGGAATTGTAGTTCTTAAAATTTTGATGACATAATTTAATCCACATTTTCTTAGGTGTTTTGATATTGCTGACTTAGTTTCGTGTTTTTACATATAATCGCATGATTTGTAAGATGAATAAAATTTTTTTTTGATTGCATCGGCGCAACTTATTGTGAAATGGACATGGGCCGAAAATTTAGGGCCATACCCTGTCCGGCTCATTTAATTTAATGCCAATTTGACCCATTTTTATAATAATAGTTTAGGAAAATTCTTCAATTTGACGTTTGCTCCACCAAAGTTTGGTGTGATATATACTTCTATTGAAGTCTAAGCACTGAAATTGAAGATTCTAAGTTGTCATTTAGAAAAGTATGATACTAATGTAGACATTTCCAAAATGTAAATTTTATATTTCAATTTAATAATTAGAACTTATATCAAATTCTATGCATTTGCTTGCACTGTTACGGAATAGTCAGTTTTTTTAAATTCGGCCCACCTTTTCCATTCCTTCTGCCCGTGTCCACCTCTGGTCGATGCAAAAGTGGAATTTTGACCCAATTTATCGACATTAGGAAAATGCTTCCGCCTACCCGATCTCGCTTGCATTCGTTGTTAAAGTTCGAACATATCTTATCTTATCTTATCTTATGTTATAGTGAAGAGACTATGTACACTTTTACTATGCTACAAGCAATGCACAAGTTATTAATGTTCATAATTTTCTTGATAAAACATATTACTGATTTGCTTACTACCAGTTGGGCATTTTTCCCTATAACAGTATGACTTGAGGGTTCGAACCGCTCCTTTTCTACCCGACATTATCATGATCATAGATAATAATCTCAGTGTACTGCTTCAAGTGCAACCAAAATGAACCTTAAATATTTGTTCCTTCAATTCTATAAATGTTATGTATTTTGTTTTTTAACTATCGTCTATAAAATCGAGGCAAATACTTTTAAATTATTTCAATTATTGAGTCAATTTTAACCCATTAAGCACTGCTCGAATTTTTAGAAACTATATTCATTATATTTAATTATTTGCACTACAAATTACAACATATTTTGGTATTATGACTTCATGCATATTAGAAAATTGTATGTTGGCATGTCCGTTTTTATAAAGATTGGAGTAATATAATGCAAAGAATTCTAATTGAAAATATTTAATAAATTTATGTAAACTAAAATGTCTATAAACTTTATGATAGAAAGAGTAACATTAATTATGTAAATTTACATCACAATTAGGTCAGTATATTTTTCATTTCTTGCATCATCCTTCACGAATTCCTTTAGCGCAAGAATGATTGATGCCATCATAGCGAACATCGGGAATATTATCACCTTGTGGTACACATTTTATACTTAGGATTTAAAATTGTAGAAAAACACGATAGGCATACCTCAAAACCTAACTCATAGTTTTCTTATTAATGGTATAAGGCAATGGAATAATCTACTTAATGAAATTTACCAAATCTAGAAATTGAAAGAATTCCGAAATGGTGTGAAAAGATTCTTTATCTCAGGAAGATCTTGGAAAGGATGCGAATTCTATGATAGTGATTTCACAATTCTGAGAATTTATTCTTATGCTTCGCCTGTTTTTTTGTTTATAGGTTTTTTCTTTAATGTTATATATTTCTTATTATTTTAGAATACTCATTAACGACGCTATTTTGAGAAGCCACCGGTTTTAATTGTAATTAACATCTCTTAATAAAAATTATCTAATCCTATCTTATCTTGTCATCAAAAATGGTCAATGATTTTCATCTTTTTGTTGCGCTTAGTAGGATATCAGTAGCTGAGAAATTTTTACGAAATCCAAATTAAGTATTTGGAAGGACATTGCACTCATTTAGGTTTTCCGTTATCTGATCATGTAATAGTTGCTTGAATAATTTGCTTATTGGAGAAGTATTTGAAATTGGTCGACAATTTTTGGCTTGAGGCAGATCGTTTTTTTAAATAGAAGTAAGATGAGCATGTCTTTAATAATCCGAAAAGAAAATTACATGTACTTTTCAAGCAATCTTTAAATATATAATTTAAGGCACTGATTATAATACTTGCAGTGATTTTAATCATCCAAGAAAGAATTACATAAGATCTACTTGATTTGCTCTTAGGCTTGAGAATTGCTTTAAAAGTGCCCAAGAAGGGATTTTTAAAGCACCCTTGATTTGTTTCGCTTAACTTGAAATTCAAGGTTAACGAAATTTGGCGTTTAATAAACCATTAGATCATTTTATTTTTTTTAAGTTAATGAAAGTCTCGTTTAGTTCGTTATAAATTTCAATCATCAGTAAGAATTTTTCTATATGAGATTTTAATAGCATCAATACTTTTATTTCGATTTCTTACTGTTACTGATTTCCTGAATTAGCCTCCACCTTGACGTTTGATTTGGCAGACGAACATATTAATTTCTAATGTATTCCTTTCTTTGCAGCCCTTGTGATTTTCAATTTTGCAGAGGTTTCTGGCCTTCATAAATGCGATAAAATGTCTGAATTCGAGAAATTTTAAAGTTTGTAGATGTTATATTTTTTTCGTGAATCAATGCTTTACAAACGTCAGGTATCAATGATTATTATATAAAGACTTGTTTGAATGAGTANTTCATTTCTTGCATCATCCTTCACGAATTCCTTTAGCGCAAGAATGATTGATGCCATCATAGCGAACATCGGGAATATTATCACCTTGTGGTACACATTTTATACTTAGGATTTAAAATTGTAGAAAAACACGATAGGCATACCTCAAAACCTAACTCATAGTTTTCTTATTAATGGTATAAGGCAATGGAATAATCTACTTAATGAAATTTACCAAATCTAGAAATTGAAAGAATTCCGAAATGGTGTGAAAAGATTCTTTATCTCAGGAAGATCTTGGAAAGGATGCGAATTCTATGATAGTGATTTCACAATTCTGAGAATTTATTCTTATGCTTCGCCTGTTTTTTTGTTTATAGGTTTTTTCTTTAATGTTATATATTTCTTATTATTTTAGAATACTCATTAACGACGCTATTTTGAGAAGCCACCGGTTTTAATTGTAATTAACATCTCTTAATAAAAATTATCTAATCCTATCTTATCTTGTCATCAAAAATGGTCAATGATTTTCATCTTTTTGTTGCGCTTAGTAGGATATCAGTAGCTGAGAAATTTTTACGAAATCCAAATTAAGTATTTGGAAGGACATTGCACTCATTTAGGTTTTCCGTTATCTGATCATGTAATAGTTGCTTGAATAATTTGCTTATTGGAGAAGTATTTGAAATTGGTCGACAATTTTTGGCTTGAGGCAGATCGTTTTTTTAAATAGAAGTAAGATGAGCATGTCTTTAATAATCCGAAAAGAAAATTACATGTACTTTTCAAGCAATCTTTAAATATATAATTTAAGGCACTGATTATAATACTTGCAGTGATTTTAATCATCCAAGAAAGAATTACATAAGATCTACTTGATTTGCTCTTAGGCTTGAGAATTGCTTTAAAAGTGCCCAAGAAGGGATTTTTAAAGCACCCTTGATTTGTTTCGCTTAACTTGAAATTCAAGGTTAACGAAATTTGGCGTTTAATAAACCATTAGATCATTTTATTTTTTTTAAGTTAATGAAAGTCTCGTTTAGTTCGTTATAAATTTCAATCATCAGTAAGAATTTTTCTATATGAGATTTTAATAGCATCAATACTTTTATTTCGATTTCTTACTGTTACTGATTTCCTGAATTAGCCTCCACCTTGACGTTTGATTTGGCAGACGAACATATTAATTTCTAATGTATTCCTTTCTTTGCAGCCCTTGTGATTTTCAATTTTGCAGAGGTTTCTGGCCTTCATAAATGCGATAAAATGTCTGAATTTGAGAAATTTTAAAGTTTGTAGATGTTATATTTTTTTCGTGAATCAATGCTTTACAAACGTCAGGTATCAATGATTATTATATAAAGACTTGTTTGAATGAGTATTAAATGTATTATTTGCACAATGTAATCAATGACCGTACTATCAAGTGTAATTCTACGGTATTCTGCGAAGATGTATCAAAACACTTTAAATTCAATGTATTTGAATGTAGGTCAATTTTGTAATAATCGTTAGCGATAAAGTAGAGTACACACTTGCCACTTTGCGCTCAACTTTTTGGGAAATATAAAGTTCACAACAAAGATATTTGCGTACACACTTACAACTTTGTGCACAACTAACTTTTTGGTTGAATTATATGTATTTCCATTTTTAAAAATTCAATCGAACAGTAAAATTCACTACAACTAATACAATCAAACAGTCTGAAGAAAGAGAGACCTCGTTTTGAAAGGATCTTCCGTAATTTTAATCAGTTATGTACTAGGGTAGGGCCCTTGCCCTTGAAGCATACATGCATACTTAAACTGTCATAACAAGTATCAATGAAGTAACAGAAAAACCAAATTAAGCACTTTTGGTAGCAGTACCTAGAAGTTTAATTTTACAACTATAAAGTCATAGTGAAGTTCCGTTTCCAGTATATTTATCAACAAGTTTTGTCAATTCATTTACAAGTCCTGCATCAAACCTCATAACGATAATTGACAACATATCAAACTGTATGAAAATAATTTAAATAACCACTACACTGCACTGCTTGTATGACATTTTATAATAAGCATATTACATTATTTCCATTTAAAGATATGGAAGTTAACAACGTGCGCTTCTTACATTAAAAAATTATATTTTCCTAGTAAATCAATTTCTTTTTATGAAAGTTGAAACAAAATTTTTTATTTTTTGTATATTATTTTCTTATTTGAAAACATTTTTGAATTCAATAATAATGTATAGTAATAATTTATGAGAAATTGGAACTCAGAGTAAATAATTAGTAATTGGTTTAGTACAAGCATTTATCATATTTATTCAAAAATATATTTGTAATACATTTCAGCAAAATTGGCATTTTTTTGCAAATTTTTACCACATATATACAAGGAAAAATTGTTTTCTTGACATTAAAATGAAATTTCGAAAGTACTATTTCAAGAGATTAATCACTCAAGTGTTGTATTTCAAGATGTAATTCTCTTGATGAATTTCATAAAATTTCAAGATATTTTTTTTCTTAGAAACAAGAAATTTCTTAATGAGTGTACCCAAGTACTATAATTTTATCAATGAAGGCAATTATCAGAACATGACTGTAAAATGGAACTCTTTAAAGTTGATGAAGACCATTAGTTTTATGTGACTTAGTGTAATTTTTTATGTAAAATTCAATAATTTCTGCCGTAAATTTGTAGGTTAGTGTTACACGAAGTACATATACGCAGATGTATAGAATCTTTGTATAGAAAATTGATATAAATCAACTATAAACTTCAAAGAAGTGGTTTTAAGAATTATTATCTTCGAACAACAACACATAATCACTCTATATTCGGGGCCCCAGGTTATGTAAATAATAATTCGCGGTTAAATTCTTTCTCTGTGAGAAATGAAAAAATCGTAATATATAAATTATAAGTTCATAACAAAGTTGGAATTGCGTACACACTTCCAAATTTTCTTGTACGCCTCGTTAAATCAAGAAAGGTTGCCCGCCAAGTGGTAAGTGTGTACGATACTTAAGACAATCATTCTCGATATTTTCAAAACAAGCCAACGATACTACAAAATTGTATGTATAAAAATATTCTCATACTTAAAGTGCAGATAATAAGCTGGTGTAGACTTTTTTAACTGACGTCAAATAATGTTTTCTTTAGATTTAAAGCACAAACCTTGTTTATCCCCGCCGACAAGAACTCACAGTTAGGAACGATATTAAGGTGGAAGCAATAGTGGAGAATCTTCTATTTTTCCGGTTTTTCAAATTTTAAAATTTTTATGTTACTAAGAACCAGCATTTAAAAGAAAATAGTTATCGTATATGTTACTTACAAAGGCACTTTAAAAATCACTTAGCAATATTCAAGGTTGCATAAATTCTGGAATGGGAAAAAGATGTATTTAATTTTGTATGTTACAAAAGTTCATCCGAAATTGTATATAATTATTAACAATTTATGGTCATCGTAATTTTAAATTTGATCAGTGACTTTTCATGGTTGCTTAGAATTTGCGCAAAACAATATTTCAATAAAAAAATCTAAGGCTTCTAAATACTTTACAACGAGAAGCTTAATATGGATTCACTTCTCTGATTTTACTGGTTGATTTTGCAAAAAGTGGCTAGTTTTCTTTCCTCTGCGTATATTATTAAACATTTAATATTTGACCCATATTATACTTTTAGAGCAGATAAATATTAGCGACATCTTACTAAAGACGTGAAAATAGAACATGAAGTAATTGTTATATAAACAAGAGTAATTTGGGTCAAACGTCTAAAAATATGATAAAATATTCTTTATTTGGATAACGTTTTACATTTATAATAATCGGTTATTATCTGAATATCGTCACATGTCATTCAGATTATGGACATGAAACTTTGTTATACAGTTCCTTTGGAATTTTAGCTAGTTCTTGGTTATTAGTATTTTTAATATTTCTAAAAAATACATTTCAGCTGCGGCTGGCAGCCCTAGTAAACCAAGGCGGCATAACAATTTCATCAAAATTTAAAAAAGTATATCTATTTACTCACAGCTTCCACTCGGCATAAATTTATGAGACAGGTCCCCATTATGTACCAAATGACTTTTTTCGCCAATTTTAGATTTCGCTAATTTCAGTGAACAGCACTTACGGTCTGCGGTCCGTAGAGGTGAACATAATCCAATCTTAAGCAAAAGATATTCCTTTGTACGAAAGTTCACAGAATAGCTATTATTTTATCTTATGCTTAGTGTGCATTGTTTAATATTTTGCATTCACGTTTAAAGTTTACTGTTTTCGAAATTTTTAGAACTTTTTTATCTATGGTGATTGTGATGTGTGACTGATATTCGTATTATCACCAGAGTTATCAACGAGCCGACATATTAGTATCCGATCCGATCGGGATCCGAAACTTGATCAGGATCCGATTTTTTAAAAGAATTTTAGTTTTCCATCTGCAGCGCATCCAAATATAGATGAGTATTCTAACAATAAATAGACATTGATATATAATATATTTATGTTTTTTTTCAAATGCGAATAGAAAGTTTTAAGTGCTTCAACTGTCTCGAGATCAAAAACGGACATACAAGATATACCGGGGAGGACAGCATCGGCCTTGGGCCGAAGTATTGGAAAAATGGGACGACTTATGCAATAATGAATGCAAATTCACTCAAATGTAGTGAATCCCATATAACTTAAAAGCCATTTGTTGAAAAATCAATGTTAAATTTTGAAATATTTCAATTGTATCTTTAGCTCTTCTAGTAGTACTACAATATAATACAGTCAATTTTGGTCAAGCAAACCAAAAAATTCGAGAAATGTTTTTGTCAGCTAGCATAAAATGGGCCTAACATTTTTGGCCAATGTCTATCTATGCTTGAAATAGATTGCTATTTTTATCTGTTATTGTCCACCCACAAAAACTAAATCCGTGATTCGTTTGACATTGATTATAAGTGGAAATTGATAATTGCACTCCCAAAGCTACAACAAATACATTTCTTTGCTTATTTATTTAAAATTGCCATAAACTATAATCATAATAAAAATGTATAGAGTTGATTTTATTATGGTATTACCGCCCTAATAATTTTATTTTGTCCAAATCCAAAAATCACCATTTTTCAATGTTACCTTGAATTAAGAATTGAAGTTGTTTCAAACAACAAGATAAAAATTAGTTCCAAATTGCAGCTAAGCCGATTAAAAAGAACAATAGCATAAACAATGGCAAATTAAAGAACAAACAATAAATATATATTGCAAGACATTAAAAAAATGTAGTAGATTGTATTAAAATCCATGATAGAAAAATTCATTTCTTTCAAACTAAATTTGAAATTTATATATAAATCTTTTCAATTTTTTTATTGATATTATAGATACTAGATTGATATATAAACTTTAAATTATATAAAAACGACATTAAAAAAATTAATTCCCTTATTTTTGATATGGCAAAAAGTATGACTCTAAAAATTTTTGTAATAATCTTCTGAAAATTAAATTGATCTTGGTATGGCAAGTTGCTTCTAGTGCATCTTTCCTGAGAATTTTTTATTGAACAGCATCCCAAATTATATTAGTATCATAAAATTTTGGCGGTGTTTGCAGCAACTAAAGTATTTCAGTTGCTTCTCTGTGTTTCTTCTGCTTTTCCATTTGCAAGTTTATATAAACAAAAGTTTTTGGTTGCATTACAATTTTGTCTCTATGTGATCTCTAATATGAATCGCATTTTCAGATTTGAAACATTCGTCACCAATTTTATAAGAAGTTGAAACAATAAAGCAGAACCTGTTGTATGAACAATGAAATTCAATTACAAAATTTCACTCATATTGAGAGTATTAATTTTGTTAAAATGTAAATCCGATCCGATCGGAGATCCGATCCAATTCCATCTCACGCATATTAATCCTCAGCACAATTTCAGGTTAAATATTCTTTTTTCAGTCACTTTGCTCATCTGTGTCAAGATAAATTTATTATTTTGAAACTCTGCAGCACACATTAAATCATTTTCTTGAATTTACAGCTGTCTCTTTGTAGCGATTCTGCACCAAGAAATCTTTGTCCCAGTCTGTGCCGGATCAACCAACTAAGGGGCCTGTAGCAGAATGATTTGATGTATAGATAATGACTGGGAGTTATTAATTTAATATTATATATATTTGATCTACATTCTTCCAAAACAAAACAAACCAATGAACTAATCTAAGATTGCCAGGTGTCACGAGAGGGTCATTGTCATTTTCAGCGCGTATTCATGGGTCTCATTGGTTTACTTCATAAGACCCACATCTCCCTTAATGATTCACGCTAAAAGGTACTTTGTTGAAACTAACTGACAATAAATGATGCCTTAAGAATATTTTTTGTTCAAACAAGCACAGGGCCTTTGCGAAGCTCGGCACCCGTAGCAGCTGCTACATCTGCTGCCATGTCAAACCATCATTGGTCCTAGTTTTCAAATCTTCTGGAATAAATTGCGGAAAAACTAATTTCAGTGTTTAGTGACTAAGGCAAACTATCTCTTCGTGCTTCATGTGGTGTTTTTGTGAATTTTGCAGAGCATGATTTGAGTTACATTTAGGTGAAAGTGCCTACAAAGAGACATTTTTTTAAATGGGAAACGAATGAAACTGCGCCTACAAGTGCACGAGGTGAATTTGATGTCGATAATTTTTGAAATTTTTTTACTTCTAACTTACAAATGTTTACTATTAACTTTTGATATTTTCTTGAAAACAAACCAAATTTCATTCCATCCTCAAATAATGTGAAGACGTTCTGGGTTTTCTTGAAATTGGAGATTAGAATTTATTGAACAATATGCATAAGACATTAATCAGAAACAATTTCTTTGCAAAACAGCAGAGTACTTTATGTCTCGATTCATTTTTTTTCAAACAGTGAAGAGTCTCCTTTACCCAACTGCTTGATTTGCAGATAGACTTCTTTATTGAACAAACATTGTATATTTTCATTGCTTAGCTTTGTACGATGGTCTATTGATGATTTACCTTTAGAATTAAATTTCGTGCATAAATCCTTAGAACGATAAAAATAATTGTCATCAACATCAGAAATGCAGTCTAGGGTCTTACGGACATATTAAGACCAATGCGCTTTACTGGTTCCAGTCTATGGGATTGTTTAAATCAAACCTAACTTAATGGAGACATACTAGGGTTCTGATTTAATCTTATTTAGCCCATTAGATTTGGTAGTAGTTTCTTTGCATGATATTTTCTTGTCCAATATTGATGTTCTCATTTGATCCCAAATCTTAACTTTCATTTTGACCAAAATTGGCCTAAATAGTCCAAAATCCATTGTTCAAGTTCTTTAAATTATGATTCCAGTTCTACGATAGCCCCATTCGCACTGAAATATTTTTTCCCAATCACCAACCCCATGGTCCTGGAACTGAAGTGATTAAGGGGAAATCTAGCCGAGTGTCTAATTCTCATTTAAGCACTCCAAAAGGTTAATACAATTGTTAACTGTTGCATCAGAGAATTTTTTTTGCACAAATTCCCTAAAATTTCTCGCCTAATTTTGTCTCGAATTTAAGCTGAAAAAAGTAAGTTCGCGTTTATAATTTATTCGACCCAAACAAGGAATAGGAACCTGGAAATATTGCATGAACAACATAGTAAAGAATGTCAGCCGTTATAAGTAACTAACTAAATATTATGATTATGTAATATATTTTTTTTGACAAATCGTTTTTTTCGAATACATGATCTGCTGATGTAATCATTTATAAACATTTCAGCATTCAAATTCTTAATGTGTATGGCAGACAGCAATAGAAATAAGTCTTGTGTGGCATGGAATTACTTAACCATGTTTTCAGTCTTCCATGTGCACTGAACGAACACTCAGCAAAAGGTGCGGGCATTGGTGTAGGCAGAGGGGGAATTATGACTAGTACCAAACTTTTGTTAGAAATCAATATTCTCTGAAATGAAGATTCTAGAAAACTAGAATATTATTATTTTTATGTGGCTTCGATGGAACTATCTTGCTTGATACCAGTGCATGATTCTCGCGCCAGTTTTATTTATAGAAAAACTTTAATTTCACATGTAATTTTGGCAGAGACTACGTAGCAAGCGAAACCCAATAAGTTTGCCGTACATAATACAGAGGTCTTAAAATGTTAGTTTTTGTATCCTTCATCCTTCATTTCTGCCTCCATTGGTTAAGAATGGATAATATTTGCTTTGATTTTGATTGAATTTCAAATTAGGAACAGCTACCGTCATTCTATGTTTCAGTCACTACATACACATTCAATTTTTAAGAAAAAACTAATTTAGAAAATATTTAAGCAGAAAAAATATTTTATATTATATAAATTGCAATATGTATAGCTTGCGGGATAGCAGATAGAAGTATTTTTAAGTGCCTATCTGTCCCATATAGACATTATTCTTATTCTTAATTGATTGGAATTCAATTCCGACAAAAAACATTCGACATGATGTTTATAAACCGATGTTGTCAATAAATCTAAAAATTTATGATTAAGCAATCATTTTTAAATTCAGTAGTTGAAAATGTATTCATGAAGCAGCAATTATAAATTCAATGGCTAAATATTGCTTACTTAAATTTGTAGATTTGGTTTTTCATAGCCAAGCTTCAGAGAATCATATAATTTTCATGTTGAGGTCGCCCAGCACTCGCTGATTTAGCAGATATACAATGACCTTGTTAAAGTTATGCTTAGGATTATTGCTAATTAATATTTGCATTTCAGGAAAGAGTAACTGTGCGCCATATTCTAAAACTCCATGTTGGTCCACAATGAAATTATTTGCAATCAATTTTTGTGATTTTATATTCAAACTGTTTTTAATAGTCAGATTTATTTTTGGAAATATTTAACACTTAGAATTCATCTCTTTTGTTCTGATCTTAATTGGCTTAATTTGTGTCACATTTCATATTTCTAATAAAACAAATTTTTAGATTTATTCTAATGTGAAAATAGTTTAGCAATACTTATATAAAAAACAACTTCTTAGACTGAAAGTAATAATAAGTGTTCTCTTCTAATCACAAAGGGTGTTAGGAGTTAATCTGCATAGTTTTTTATTCAAGCGTTGTTGGTCTTTCATTAATCTTTGCATTACTTTGTCATTGTTTAGAATGATTGCTTTAAGCTAGTTGTTAATAGATTAATTTGTTTCCTTGTTTCTTACGTGGTTTTGTCGCCCTCTATTGAAAAAAATTAATATTTCGGAGATAAAATAAGCCGTGTGGAATTATTTACGGCAAATTTAAATTTATATAATGGAGGATGTACCACCTCAAACTAACCAATTCTTAACCCCTAATTCGCTATTGGATAATGGTGAGATAAAAGTTTCCAATACTAAAAGACGGTCTAATTGGCATCGCTTTCACAATAGAAGGCACAATTTATTTTCCAGGTAAATATTGCATATCTTTACAACGTTCAGTAAAATATGTAAGAAAATTTCCCTTCTACCTCAAAGATATCCATGTGGAGAATATATTTGCCCGCATGCACTAGCCAGCATCTAATTAAAATTTGATTTTATAATAAGTTATTGCTAAATTCCATTTTTGCTAATAAAATTTAACAAAAAAACATTTTATGATATTTGTATCTTATGGATGAAAAAAGTCCTTTACGTTGAATAGAATATTTTTCAGATTTCAATATGTGGTCAAAGTTCTTTTATATGCAGCGTCAGAAATTATTTTCGCCTTGTCGCTTTTTTTTTGGTTTATTGGAGTTTCAATTAAGTTCACAATATGCATCCAATTACATATATTGATTTCTCAAACGTTCAATTTAACCGAATTTTGTCTTAAGTTGCAAAATGTCTATCATCTTTAAATCTAGTATAAGTTATTGCAAATACACACCCACTCACAAACACAAATCTAGCACATCCACAAGCACATAAATACTATATATATATATATATATATATATATATATATATATAGCTTAATAATTCATACGAAATGTACAAGAACAACTTCAGGGTAATCCTAAATTCAAAAATTTTCCCATTCAATATTAAATTTTTACATTGCAATTAATGTGACATATACAAGATCAAAGTCCATGTCAATTCTAAATCTAAATGTTTTTCTAAGCAATAGATTATTTTAAGTAATCATTAAGCAATTATTTAAAAATGCACAAGAATCACTTTATTGCTATCCTAGATTCAAAACTTTTACTAGGCAATATATATATATATATATATATATATATATAAACTTAAGAATTAAACGTATTAAACAAGATCATCTTTATAACAACTTAGCGGAACAAAAATTTACATTCGAAATTGAAAGATA
>CABFPE010000352.1:589056-605510 GCA_900660155.1 Hofstenia miamia | reverse complement strand
TATATATATATATATTGGTGATTTGTAACAGTCAAAAACCAATTCGCTGTTACAAATGACCAATGGAAGACAATTTTGACAGTTACAAATGACAATGGTTCTTGAAAAATTTTTTTGGGCTTTTTTTATTTTTGAGGGTTTTATGCAATGCAAACACAATATTATTTCACCAAAAATTTATATAGCATGAATCTAATTACGAAAATCCCATTTCCTAAGGGGACTTTAGATATTGGTCATATGAAATTTTCAATGCATGTTGTTCATTTGTAATTCAATTTTGGTATTTAACTTACAATATTCAAAGCTTTGCGTATATTAATGATGTGTAGAACAGGTGTTACTTGCGGATACCTGCTTTTACCCTTTTTTAGTCGTGGGTAAGAGTGGATGACAACAATAGTTACTGGAAACAGGCGTGTACAGATAAACCTTACTTTCCACATAGTGTGTTTTATAAATAATGTCTTTCAAATGCATAAATTTTCAATGAAATGCTAGAAATATTGACATGAAGAACATGAACTGAGTTTGAAATTTTATTGAAATTTCATAATTTGCTTAATAGAAGCAAAAAAATTATACTCTTGGGCACCAACAAAAATTTAGGAAAAACGACAACTTTTAAGGTTGGGTGCGGCACTAAACAATCTCTAACCAAATATTACAATAATTATTTTTTGATAAGAACAATAATTTCTTTACGAGTATAGTAACAAACATTAATGAACCCACTTGAAATTATTTGTCAATATTCATATTGCGTATATCTCCTGCAAAATTTCGCTTTCATGCAACATTTTTCTGTTACAGATTTATTATGTTAATTGAATTATGATTAATATTTGTATAGAAATGTAACATTTGCTTTGAATCTTTGTACTAATTCTGTGTATGTGATGTAATAAGTGTTTTGCTATGAATTATTGGTCATTTCTATTCGAAAAAGTTCCAATTTTTACTTGCAACAGTTAATGCCTATTGAGAACATCCAAAACAAAAAGTGCATCTGAAGCAAAATCTAAAGGCAAAAAATTATTGAAATTTTTTGTGTTATAAATGACTAATATTTTCCAAATGGCTAATATGTATGATGAAAATTTCAAATGACCAATATATATATATATATGCCTAAACAGGTGGAGATCTTTATAAGAAATGAAGAAATGTGATCATTTTAATTATAAAGATTTCCAAATTTGAAAATACCACGCTAAAGATATTTAGCGATCTATTCAAAAAAGAAACAGTTTTCATTAATTGTTTCTTTATGTGACATTGGTTATCCTATAGAAATTATATTGTACTAAATTATTTGATCTTCATTTGTATCTCTGAATTTTAGGTATGGGGAGAATTCGAAAGCTTTTTTAACAAATCTAATCTTTCACTAAAAAGTAGTTTATACTTCATGTACCTCAAGCACAGCAAGCATTATTAGTGCATCAGTTCCATGGAAGGAGCTCTGAATATTCATTCTATTTAATATGAGAAGTTTGCAAATTCTAGATTTGGCTTAGGTTGTAGAAATATTCTTGAAAATGTATACTTTGTATCAATAATCAATAGTCCCTTAAATTTACAAATAATTTCTTCTGGTGCTTTAGTTTACAATCTTAATTTTGAACAATAAATTTATTTTTATTGAATATGGTTTGTAGGTTTAAAATTTGGGTAAAATATTTTTAATGCCACAAATGGTCGTCAAAAATTTTGTTTGCTGTAATTAATTATACTAAAAATATTTAATTAACTGTTGAACATAACTTACGTTCATTATATGTCAGTTTTTTCAATATTTTTCTTAAAATTTACAGTTTTGGAGAAAATCTTATTTAAAATATACCTAATGATAAATGGAAAAGCTTATCCGTACTCAATAAAAAATGTATATTTATACATCTATGCATATATCGCTATTCCATTTTATTTTCTCATTTATATTCTATGCATGTTTATTAATTTAAAATATCTGCAGTCGTTCAGCTATTTTTTTTGAATGATTTTAATTCAATGCGAAAAATACAAAATATCATTGCAAATTTCTGAACAATTTCTATTAACTCAATTTTTCAACATTGATTAAATATAATTTACCCAATATTCATTTCAAAGTGTTTTGTAAATTTTTTTCTTTTAAATATCTTATTAAAATATCATCAAATAAATATCAAAATGAATCCATTTGCCGAGCCGTTCTAGACTTAAGCAAGGCTTTTAATTCAATGAATTTTGAAATTTTTAGGATTCAACTTAAAAATTACGGATTTTCACAAAATTCATTTAAATTACTTGTGTATTTTTTAGAAAACAGTAAACAACGTGTTTTAATGAATAATATGAAATTTGATTATATTAAAACCGATTGAGGAGTGCCTCAAGGCACAGTACTAGGGCCAATTTTATTTGCAATATATGTAAATGACAAAATTAAGCATGTAAATCATAGTCAAATATATCAACTTTTTTAAGCATAAATATGGCCGAGAATCAACGGCTTTTCTTGATAACTACTTAAAAGCAAATCCATTATCACATAAATTTATTTGCAGCAGTATGTCGTGTCCCAGTTTTCATCAAGCAGGAATGATTTAGAAAATGAGATTATAGTGGAAAAAAATTACAAAAATTTTAGAAAAAATCCAATATTTTAAATTTGCACCGACAAAATACAATCGGAAAAACAAACATGCTAAGTACAAAGTTATTAATATTATATATTTCATATTTAGTTTGTAGTTTAATTGTATCTTTTAGCAAATATATTGATTTGACTCTTATTTTCATTTGGGGTTTCTTTGCGCAGTAAGAGGAATTCATTCTCATACCCTACAATAAGTCAATGAAAATGTTAGTCGGTTGACAGAAGAGAAAATTGATTTTAAAGTATTAAACTGGAATCACATTCGGGAAATTATTGTAATGTTGATATCCCAATATTATCAATCATTCAAGCTAGTGTATACGGAAAACTTAATCCTATTACGTAAGTAATTGAGCTTCGAAATCTGCACAATTGTCGTTTATGCGAAACTAAAAATATTGAGCTTTTGGAACAACAACAAAGCAAAATATTATTTGCATTATCAATGAGACGATACAAAGCTCAGACAGCACAAATTACCAATGCTACTTTAAAGGGGATAATCTTTTAAAGAAGTTGTCCAAAGCAGTGAAAGGATGCTTTTCACAACTCATTAAGGTCAAAGTCAAAATTTACAAAAATGATGTCTTGGTTGTTACGCAAATATCACAATTTCTATAAAGCATAAAATACAACAGTTCTTACAAAAGCTTTTATACCAGTTCTTAATTATTAGAAAAGCTTGCCGTCGTTTTTACACATCCTTGATTGATTAAGCTTGCAGCTAAGCAGTATTGTAAACATATTTTAATTCTTTATTTATTTTTAATTTCTTAGATTTTTATTCTAAGAGATATTTCAAAAATCAACAATATAGGAAATGTTTATTAAATTATTCCAAAGCTGTTCACTTGAGTTAATGAAGTTGATATTTTTGACATTATTTTTGGCCAAAAACACCAAAAAATTAGAACACAGTGCAATGTTACAATAGTGGCATACCCTTATATATATATATATATATAAGGGTATGCCACTATTGTAACAAAAGTGCAGCCCTGGAAATAGTCGTATCAGCAAAAACACCTTTTAAATTTTTATTGATTAACTTTTTTATTCAATTTATTTAAAGATCTTTCAAATTTATTCAAATAATGTTTAAAATATTTGATTAAGTTTTAGTGAAAATTGAACATTCAATTCATTTTAAGAATAATTTATACAAAGTTACTGCACTAAATGAATATTGCTCGAAAACAAGTAAAACGCTACTTAGCAGTAAACTTTTTTATATTACTTCGAAGAAATGTATTTAAATTTATTTAGAATTAAATATTCCATCTAAATTTCTAATACGCACAATTATTAAAGAATATATATATATCTTACAGTGTAGTTATTGGGCAATAATAGAATAATGATTTTCTCTGTCAATGGTTTGCTATTGATAATTTCTAAGTGTGCTCAATATTTGTTTGTAACATTTTGTACGCTGTGTAATACAGTTGACGATTGGAGTTTGAACAGTTTTTTGATGTTTTATAAAATAGCTTAGCATTCAGATATATAATTGCGAATTCTTTCTGATTGAATTCTTGATGGTTCTGTAAACAAGATTCTATTGCATTTTAAGCAAACAAGTTTTTATGCATTTATTACAGAAAATTCAACTTTTATTTAACGAACTTAAAATGTTTATTTTTATACAAAGATTTGTCAATTACTTGCAAAGAAATTCTACAAAAAATTAATGATCTTTAATAAAATTTTAAAATTCAATTACTGGTGGGGAAACGTCTTATAATTTTTTCATATTTGGAATATAAAATGAATTATTTATATCTTTTTTCCTTTGAAATTTTCTTACGTTCAAAATATCAGGATTGAATCAAGCCAATTCCCACATCTGATTATTACTAGTTAGCCGAAATTTGATCTGCTTTAGTATTGATTTGGCATATAATTGTTTAATTAGCTGAGCGAACCGTACAAGCATGCATATTAGTAGAAACCTATTCTCACCAATACAGCCACCACATGTAACTTCACAATATGTGTCCCTCCGCAACTCATACGCGTGTTGTTGTGGATGAGACGAACTTTTATGTTGTTTTACTAAAAACTTTTACCTTTTGAAAATCTCAAATATGCCAGTTTAATGTCTTCTATACCCAAGAAAAAATTCTGAAGCAATAATTTGAATTGAAGCTGAGCTGTACAAAAGAGAGAAAATTTAGTATCTCAAAATCTTGATTAGCTCTAATAAAGAACTTCGGTCTAATATTTAATAAACTCTTAGTGTATTGTAAACTATTAAATGTATATCTAAAGTTTCTCATTTGATACTCTATCATTATGCCAAATCAGAAATCCTTATCGCAATGATCATTTTAACGACTATTTTGAATTAAATCGCTCATATTTCTCGGACGAAACTAGATATCAATAAATAAGTTCAGATTCATTAAGTTCTGATAGTTTGCTTTATACGTACACAGTTTTATTGTTAATATCTGTCGGAATTTCCGTGGTCTGATCCTACCCTGAGAAAATATTTCGTTGTTTCGATTTACACCACAGTTCGAATCAGGATAAAAAAATTTATGTTATTATCTAAGGCTATTAATTTCAAAAGTTTGCAATTTTATCAATAAATTAGCGGAAAGCAAGTTTTGAAAGAAATATTAAAACCTTCTCTCATAATCTCTTAATCCAAAAATATGAAAATCCCGGTCTATAAATTTACTCAGAGTGGCATTGATTTATTGTTTCCGTTCTAGAATGAAATGATAAAATTCATAAAGTCTCGCAGAAAACTAAATTTGCAACAATTTTTATAATTCGTAATTAGAGCCTGCTCAGTGTTCTTATTAAATGGTTTCTTATAATTTAAATCTTGAAGTTATTTTTCAATACATTACATATGGCTCCTGACTTTGTTCCCTACTCATTGCAGGATATTTTTCCTACACTTCAATTAAAATATTATATAGTATGCATTTTTTATAAAGCTGTTTTTCAAAATCGGATTCTTAATGAAAATATGCAATTTCTTTATAAATATTTCATAGGAGAGTTGAAAATTCACCTACTGCATTAACGAAGAAATTAAAAAATGTTTGTGTATCAGTTTAGGCAAGGCATAGCCGAGAAGTTAGTGCCCACCCTATAATCTTACTGTCCAGCCAGAATTAGATCCGCCCCACTTAAGGTAGAGAAGATTCGGCCTATTTCATACACATTTATACAATGTTTATGAAAAACCCTTGCTAAGTTATTTTATTTCAGATATCAATTTTGATTGACCTAGAGATTCACTCATAAAATATTAGCAATGAACGACATTAAATTGACTTTGAGCATATTACAAAAACTAATGTGAAATTTAAATTCTATTTATAAATGGATTTTTTTAAGTTATATATATATATATATATACATTCGTCAAATAATTCATGAATAAATTGCTGAAACTTTATGATTTTATTCATGAGGAAGTACACAAATGCAGTAAAAAAATTAACATTATTTTCAAAAATCAATGAAAGTAGCAGATTAAATTTTGCCATTTTGTTAACCATATCTAAAAGGACATGACCCAAAAAGAGGGCAAATTTGCGTCCTTCTTAAGCTGAAGCAGGGCAGAGGAAGCACTTTAAAAATAGGACTGTCTTTCTTAAAGGACAACATCCGGTCACTTTAAATAATAAATCCTATGATTCCCTAAATTTTCAGATTATGGAAGATTTTGCTGATGCTGTACAAAGCCCCTTTTCAGTTTATAAAAATTTGTCAACTAATTTTAATAAAAAATTCATAGCAAAGGAAGGGTCAAATTAATCAAATTCTTCGAGGAGTTAAAAGCAAATTCTTCAAGACCACACATTCGTTTAAATGCTTTGCAAATTTTGAAAGGCAAATTACAAAAATAAATTATATTGACACTTACAGCTCATTTAATGATGTGAATTTAAAAAATTAATTAGGTTTTTTTTAAATAGCTTCAGTTTAAGAAATTTACAATCTAATAAGAAATGCTAGTGTAAATTTGGCCTTTGTAGAATTATCAAATAACTTGGAAGCAACATGGACTATGAACAATAGAACTGTATGTATAAGGCATAGAAACAATACGATCTTGTTCTGCAGAACCATCGTGTTCTTCATATTAATTATCAAATTTTAAAGATAAAATTCAATTCAATTTATGTTAAATATTCTAATTTCTCAAAATGTCAAAATGCATTATAATTCACATGTAAACTTTATCCTTAGATTGCTAATTTTCATAAATTTTTGTTTAAAACTACCGTGAAATTTTCAATAAAATTCATTCATGGTTGCTAAACTAAATATTACATTAAGATAGGAATTTTCACTATTACAATATGTAGGGGTTCAATAATTGCTTTGCCTGTTACATATTTTTATTTTGATAGATTTTTTTACTTATGACCATCACATATAACAAAATATTCAGTAAAAATTCAACATGTATGAATCTGGAATTAGCATTGAAATGATTTTGTACAATACAGTTCAATTCACATATTCTATCAAAACTGTGCATTAAAATATTTGGAGATCCAACAAATTGTAAACATGGAAATCATAAATTTTTTACAATGGCATTGCTAAGTCATTTTGTAACCAGGCCATTATTTAGATATTGCCAACTTTGAGATTTGTTAAGGAATTATTTTTTTAGACTTGTAAGCCCTTTTCACATAGACATAGTTAAAAACACATTGAAGAATGGAAGAATTTTCTCATAAGTTAATTCAGATAAATTCATAAAATTTTCTTATTAATTATATTTAATACCTGGAGAATTTTTATTCACAATCTTTATTGTTATGTCCCTGTGCTTGGAACAAATTCAAATATGGAAATACTTAGTTTTACTGAAAAAAACCGGGATTTAACCTCAAAGCCCCCCCTTGGTTACATACATGTGCATTCCAATAACATTGACTTTCCAAAAAATTGGTTTATTCTAGCTCATGATTGCAATGTGAATATATCCATTTTTTACATAGTAGCAATTTTTCTAGAAATGTGTATTTTGGGTCTCCATGATTCAACACTTTAATGTTGTCACTATACTGAATGCGTTTCGGTGTTTTTACCATCCTATCATCAATGATTATTGCTTATATATAAAATTATCTCTATAACGCTTTGAATATTTTTCAGAAAAATTAGGAAGATATTTATTGACGCATTTACAAAATTGATTTCATAAGTTTTTTAATGACTCTGCAAGGAAATCAGAATAAATGATATGCAAGAAGTAGAATTAATTAGCAAATATTTCAATAAATTCTTTGCATTTAATTATTTTTAGCTTTAATTTACATGCAAAAATTTTTGTTTCTTAAAACTCTGTATTTAATGTATTTAAATCTGCTCAAACTTTCATTCCATTTCAGCAATTTTCGTTAGTTAGTATGCTACATTTTCTATCGTCTCTTGTTTGCAGAATCTGGAATTTACATAGAGTTTGAACATTAGTTTGGTAGATGTGAAATTTCTAAATACTTAAGTAGTAGCATTCATTGCTATATCATTATTGGTGATCGATAAGAGAGCTGACATCTAAACGTTTATTGGCTACATATTGCTCCTGATATGTTAATGACAGGCAATAAATCAACTTAGTGAAAATCTTGGTTACACTGGAGTTCTATTAAATTTATATTCATTTTCAATTTTACCTGTTTAAACAAAAAATTTACAGGCATTTTTGCTGAACTTTATATTTTCTTTAAGCATCATACTATTTTACATAAAAATAACCTCTAGTTGTAAAAATTTAATATATGATGACCCGCTCTTCAATCAATTCTTTAATAAAAAACGACTCTTAGTTTTTCAAGATGATACAAAATTTAGCTGTCTTCTTAATTTCAATGTATAAAAATATACTAAGAATTTCAAAAACTTTGAAAATCTCTTCAAAACATTAAATTGTTTTAGAAGTGGATAATGTAGTAGACGAATAATAACATTCATGTTTAATATTAATTGTAGCATTATAACTTCACACATCTGGATTTATATTCAACTATGTATGCTGCAACCAATATTTGTAAGCAATTTTTAATAAATATAGAGGTTTGAATTTTCAAATTTTTCTTTGATTTTGAATCCATGAGAAATTTACTTTAAAATTTTAACGTATACAAATTTTATGCTAATCATCAGGAAAGTATCTAGAGGTCTCTACATAAAGCATTTTTTCCTCTTCTTCAAGACAAGAAATACAAAATTTCTTCAGAATTACTAAGAATCATAACAGGGTTTTTCAAAATTCATGGTGCTGTTGAAATCTCAAAATCAACTAAGCATATTATTATTTAATGATAGAATTCAAAGAAACAACAATTCTTTGAAGACAAAAACGAGGAACTATCAAAATTTCGTGAGATTGATTAGCTTTTCTCTCGAATTTTTTTGTCAATTTGACTTTAATGTTAGTAGGAATGCCATACAAAAGCATGTCATTGATTTCACAACAATAATTTCAGATATCACTTAGGCGGAATTATTTGTAGAAAAATGTTTAAAATATGGCGGAGAAATAGTCGAACAAATTATAGGAAGCTGCAAGGTAAATAATTGCATTCAATTAAGTTAATTATGTTAACGTAAAGCTTCGAACTTCCTAAAATAATTTCTCAATCAACTAGCATTAAAACTTATCTAAGTGCCAGAATGGCATTGTTATGCAGCAATGACAATGTTATGTAAATATAAGCTTACAAAAAGTGCTACCCTAATATGTATATATATATATATTGATGCCAAATTCTGATAGCTTAGCTATAATTGTCAAAGGATAATTTCGTCTTCTGAACTTTCTACGAAAGAACTTTCAATAAAACTTTTTTGCGTAACTGAAACAATCTATACACTACAAAATGAGACTAGTCAATAGTTAATGACGACAATGTCCTGCTAGCATCATCATGTTCAATTCAAGGTAGACTCTTTCAATGGGCAAAAATCTAACCTCTTTTGTGAGTTGACAAAACCAATGCATTAATGGAAAACCATTTACTTAACAACAGACATATAATGTTGAAATGGGGAGAAAGCACGATATCTTCATGTGAGAAGCAACATGTCACAACAAAAAATTTGAAAATACGATTGACAAAAGTCTGATAGCAACAGAACTGGCGAATTTGCTTCAAATTTGCTTCAGAAAGCTAAATTTGAAAAAACTTTGCAGGGGCGGGAATCAATCCCGAATTTGGAAAATTGGGTTAAGAAACCTTCAAATCTCTAAGTACCTATTATTCAAAGATGATGATATCCAAGTCCATGTGAGCAACAACCATTCTAAGAAAATTCTTTTTCTGCTTGGAAACCCGTTCACAAATTCAGAGTTTGAAACCTGTTTATGAATATGTCATATTAATGTTATAATATAGAATAGTGTCCTTAAGCATCGAAAAGTAAAGTATTTTGCATAATAATGTTTTTGTTTACAAATGTACATGTGACAACTACAGGAACATTCAAGTTGAGCGCACTTGCAAGACTTTCCAGTGGCATCGCTAATCGTCAAAATATCGTTTTAACATCCATCTTTAACATTTTCCAGCTTATTAACATTTGAAGCAGCAATTTCTACTTTCAGTGGATAACTATGTGCAATAACTATATACTTAAATTACAATTATATAGAATATGCTTTTAGAAATTGCTATTAAAATAATAGCTTCAGAAATTTATTGCATATAAAATTGAAAACTCTATCACTTTTCCGTCAGGGCGTGTTTCTTCTTAAATCATTCAAGAATAATTACCATAATAATTGATTGACAGCATGGAGAACTAAATAATAAAACTAAATGTAATTATATATTCTAAATTGCATTGTTAATGCTGAATTTACTTGCTAATAGTTATCAATTAACAACAGAATATAGCTTCTAAACTCGAAATTATCAGAGAAATATATAAAATTACTTAGCTGTTGAAGGTATAAGGTATACATTAACGAATTAATCATTCACTTTGTTGTACGTTTTCAAAACGTATTTTTAAGTACCCGACAAAGGCAAGAAATTTTAAAAGCAAAGGGCTTAACTTTAAAAAACAAAAGTGTACTTTAAGTTATAATTAAAGTGATCAAAATGACAATACTTTCAAATTTTGGGGCTCAATCAATGAATACAATTGGTGGGTGCAATAAAGAAACTCATGAAAATCACAAAAGTTAATTAAAAATTCTCATAAAATAATTTAATATTGACAGCACAACGGCTAATGGCAGTCAAGAAGTTTGATACATTCTAGTAGAAAAGTAACAATGTTTAACATTAGTTTATAATTTTTACATTTGTTTGTTTGTTCTCAATGCTAAGTTAGGCTAAATACCCAAGCAATGTAGACCATAAAATGTTTTATAATGCTATTTTTAGTTTAATATATCTTAGCATTCATAGAAATGTAGACTAACTGAACCCACAAAGACATTTACAACTTAAATTAACTGAAAATAGAAAAACTTATTATTTTTTATTTGTTAGAAATATTGTTATAACAGTTTAAATTTGTATCAGGCAATTTAGGCTTTTAAAAACACCATGTGCAATTTTCAAGATTGAAAGCTTATATACATATACTGATACACAGAATACAGATATATATATATATATATATATAAATTGTATACATATATATACATAGATATATGCATATATATATATATATATATATATATGAAGAAAATTTATATATATATATATATATATATATATATATATATATATATATATATATATATATTAGACTCGTCAACATAGGACTTTTCAATGAGACTCGTATTAGCTATTCCTATTATTTAATAAACATTTTAAAATATGATTATAAGAAAAGTATATTGAATGAAAAAAATATGAAAATATGAAAATATCCCATACAGTCAATCTAGGTTCTATGGTATATTTCAACATTCAATTTCGCTTAAGCTGCAGGCCAGAGCCTCTGGATTTACTTCTATAGTATAATTTCAAGTCTCTAAAAAAGGATGCCGGTTACACAATAAAAACAGAACATAAAACTGACTATAAATACCCTGTCAAAATATCATTGATAAAAGAAAATATCTGCTCTATACAACTCCTAAAAAAGAAATTTAAGGTTTCATTTCTTCTTGCAAAGACCACTGATATTTTCAGCAATGCAAATGGTTCAATTTGTACAACTATTTCTTCTGTACTTGAAAAGGTTGTCAAAAACTACTTTCCTAATCTTCAAAACTATAAATTTAACGCTAATTCAATTAGAAAATTCATGCAGGCCCAAATTGTACCTTATCAAAGGAAATCAAACAGTCTCATTTGCAAAATACGGACCACTCTAAAAAAATAGAAGAGTCCGAATATTTGAGATATGATTTTATAGAACTAACTTATACTTATGAAAACATTTTGCTTAATGAACCTTTAGTTTCGAACCTTGAACCTGAGTCTGTTTCAGGCAAGGACACTGAATCTGTTCTGTTGGATAAAAATGAAGTTTCTAATTAGCAAGTGATTGAAAAACTTTATAGAAAAGTTCGGGGTGCTTCTATATATCTAAATTAGTGGTATGCATTATGTATTAAGTTGTATGTTTATGTGCACCTAGCGAGGTAAATATTTTTTTTGCATTCCGAGGGAAAATATTTCTTAACTTTGCAAATTGCGAAATATAAATATTTCAAAAACATGAAAGGATTAGATATAAAATGAAATAAAATTGACCACCCGAAAATGGACCGAAAACCAGCCTTGCGGTTTGACTTGTTACCGTTCTAGTAAGGGGCCCTCCCTTGAAATTTTCAAACATTTCAAACTCATTGCATAACTGCAGTGTTTGATTTTTAGAAAATAATTAGTACGAAATTGTGAGATATATTTATAGTCCTTTGTATAACTTTCAACTGAATTCCACACTAAAACCAAAGCAGATTCCGAGTGTACATGAATCTGATGAAATTGTTGCTTCTTGTATCTGTAGGAGACTGCTTTCTATAGGGAAGATTTGGATAATGACCAAGTTACACTATATCTTCAGATTCTGTCATCGTCACATCCTGGATACAAAGAGAGCATTTGCATTGAAGACATCTGAAAAATACCCTTAGTGAATATATGCCGATGTCAGAAATTGTATTAGACATGCATTTGCTTTTGATATGCCTTCAACCAATGCTGTCATTGCACTCTGAGGTTTTCAAGCTTATCTGAGAGCTACAATGAAGCAAAGCTAGCTGAATGATTTCCTTCTTCATGATGCTCACAAAGCCTACATAGGTAGTTTGTCACTCGAAGTCATGGCGTACATATTTGTTTGCATTAGTATTTGTATATGACATGACTGTGTCATACGTATATACAATGAAATATACGGGTAAGATTGGACTGTTACAAAATATTTATTAATCTTTCTGTATGTCAATCATATTCTTAGATATATTAGTTTAAATAATTATTAGATTTTAATAAACTAAGTAATTATTACTGATATTTTGAAATCTTAAACATTAAATGCTGTTGCTTTAAGAAAATATATTTTTAAATGGCATTTGTCTAAATTTTGAATTTTAAAATTTTATAGCATATATTCGATATGCTTCTTTTTAGTTCCTAGAGTAAGCATTTTAATAATTTAAGAAAATTCATATGGACGGAATAACAAATATATGTTGCACCGGGTCTGTATATATATATATATATATATATATATATGGGAGATTAGAACTATGACAGGAGCCGTGGATGCACTAAAATTTTTGCATAAAGTTTCTAAAATATTAATAATAAAACTGCTTAATAAAATTCTATTCTTGAATTATCTTAGAATTAGAAGCACAGGTGTTAAAAAATAATAATTTTTTGCCAGCCAATGTTTTTGGATAAACTTGTTTGACTAGTGCCACAGCATAAGTAATACAGTTAACAGTCGAATTACCACAGTTTATGCGCTCCCATTGAAAGATGTATTAAATGTTAGACGATGCATTTAGCTCTTGGAGTTTAATGTGCTGGCAATAGAAAGCAGCAGTATACCGCAAATTCATTATTAAAACGAATCTTATAAAAGAAGTACTTAGTTTCAAGTTCAAAGCAAAATGTCTAGTTACCAGTATATAGAAACTTTAACAGCACCTGCATTCAATGTGCAGCCAGGGCTACCGTTACCCAACAAAATTATATTTATTTTCCAATTTTTTACATTACTTTGTTATTATTCAGCTTGAAAATATTTTCAAACTCATATTTTTATTAATTTCTAAATTTATTTCTTTTTTGTAGACACATGGTAGTGGTCACCACAGTAGAAATTTGTTTATTAGTGCATTGTTGATCTTAGACATCATCTAGCAATTCTAATTATTATGGCAGTCTTAGAAACACAAAATTGGCCATGCCCTTATTTCAATTTTAACTAGATAGAAACTTACTTTTATATTATTGAAAATCAAAATAGTCAAAGAAAATATTTACTAGAATCTCTACTCTTAGGATTTACTTTTGAATATTTTTTTATTAAATTAAATGTATGTCTTCTTTTGCAAATTGATTTTCTATGATTCCTAATTGCATGCATTGTAAATTTCAAGGTTATTTTGCATCTGCACCCATTGTTTCTCTAATCTATCAGGTAATTAGTTTTTGTATAATATCTTTTGATAAAGGTTTTTGTACTGAATAAAATGTTTGACACCGAAAAATAATGATAAAGTGAAGACAATAGTTGAACTAATATATTGATTAACTTGGACACCAAGCTATGACAACAATTTGCATATGAATGATGTGAGAATATTAAAGATAGATGAATTCTCCACAAAATGCCCATGACTTTAATTAAAATACTGAAAAATTGTTTCCATTATCTTGGTATAATAACCATCAACTACTAGAAATCTTGCAGATGACATTTTCAACAAATGGAGACACCATCTAAAGACTATTATGGTGAAGCATCTTGGTCTGATTATGGATAGACAACAACTCGGAAAAAGCATCAAAATGAAATTGTTGGGACTCTTGATTACTAAATCCTAGTTATCTTCTTTAACTATTTACAAAATTATTGAGACATTTACCAATTTCATAATTAAAATAATTTAGCGAATTTTTATGTACAATGATTGGTCAATGAAATTAAATAGTAAAAAATTATTTCATGCCACGTCTAGAAAACAATTTGAAAACTATATAACTGTGATATAGTGTTTCCTCTTTAGATGTTATCAAGGCCTACTGTGCGAGCAAAGTAAGCCTTGATCTTATGCAAAATAAACTTTCTCATGGTGGGGCGAAGGTATTAATAGCACCCTAAGATAAGATTTACTTAAGCTTTTGAATCGTTGTCAAAATCAAATTCAATGTGTGCTCATTGCCAAAAACGTGAACTTTACTTATTTTTAAAATAATATTGGCTACCTCTTTGAATCATTTGGAAAATGAATTATTTCGAGAAATATGCAAGGATTAAGCTTAGTCTTTACAAGTTAGTTCACCAATGTTCCAAGAAGTCCTGTTAGAATGTATTTATAGAGATGATAAGACACTATTTTACCCATTTAATTTGGATCCCTGAAAGACTTCTAGACCGTTGAAACTCCAGTGGTGTTAAGTTTATCACCTCTGCAGCTCCATATTTTAGAAAATTTTCGTATGGTATAAACCTATGGGTAAAATTTGTAAAATTGTCATAAAAATACCATATAATTCAGAAACACAACAAAAAATTCGACTTAGATGGGTGCACGAAGCAAAAATGTATATAAGCCAAAATTGAATTAAGATTACTTCCAAAGGCAAAATCAGGCTGTACTCTGGGCGGCTGGAGGTCATTAGGAAGCGATCAAAGCCATCAAATAAAGTTCTCCAGGGCTTAAGTGTTGGGGTGGATTAGATAATGGTGTAGGAATTCTTTTACAAAAAGGAATGTGAAAGATTGTCAAAGTAGATGGAAGCATGTTAATTAATTAATTTGTAGACTGTTCGCCAAGACATGATTTAATATCAGCAAGATGGTGACCTCTATCACCGATCCAAGTTCATCAAACAATTTTTGGAAGGAAAGGAGGCAGCGCTGCTCTCCAATGGACCTGTGGAAAGTCTGACCTTAACTTAGTTCAGTATGTTTGGACAGAATTGAAAGGAAGAGTTCTAAGCGTTAACTTTAAGGAGTCTGGGAATTCAAATGAAGCAGAATTTTATGAAAAAGATTTCTCGATTATGCTCAATCTGGTTAATGAAATAGATGAGTTACTCGATACTAATGAATTTAGAATTCTAAATTTATAATTTTTTTATGTTGTTGAATACTTATTTGATATTCCAAATGCTAAATTTTTTATCATTTTTTAATTCATGGTGTTGTCCTATTTCTTTTGTCCAATATCATTTTTTGATAACATTCAAAAATGAGAATAGAAATTATCCAGATAATTTCTAAGATTGATTTTATAGCGCTCCTAATTAATATGTTATTATTTTTATTATTGGAATTTATTACCAAAAACTATTGGAATTACAAAAGCAGAGAGAAATAAAAACATAAAAAGGTTGTCAATTGATGGACCTGAATGATCGACAATTAGAGCATTCGCAACATATGTAGAAAGTACATGAATTATTAATATTGAAAGAATTCAATCTATCATAAAAGAAAGAGCGAAGCTGTGCTTTCATTTTTGTCCAAGAAATATTAAAAGCTCGGGTATCTGTACTTCTCCTAAGATAAGTAATTGCGTAAATCACATCGGAGAAATAATTGTGATCCCATTTGAAAATATTGGATCTCACTGTAATTAAAAATCTATGTCTATATTATGTATATATATATATATATA
>CABFPE010000352.1:564476-588056 GCA_900660155.1 Hofstenia miamia | reverse complement strand
AAAAATTGTAATTTTTTGGGGATTGTGTTTGCAGCTTGGTATTCAAATATAAAGCAAATTTAGAAAATTTAAATTGGATTTCAAAAATTTTTAACTAAACAAGAATATGGTAATTAATTGTCTATTAAAAATAAAAACATTTACAATAATATTATGATTGTCTCTTTAAACTATGTCCCATTTACATCTGTACAAACTATATATTCAGAATTCATTTCAAGTACCAACCATTGGTTGGTTATCAAATCTGTCAATTCATAATCTTATGGCTGTCAGAATTTATCTTACAGCTGTCAGAAAAGATGTAACTATGGAAATAACTCTTATCCAATAGCATTTATCAAAAAACATTATCAATATGGTAAATAGTAAAATACTTAAAAATATTAAAATAACTTTTGAAGTTTAGGTAATTAATTAAAGTTAAACCTTTGAAAAATTTAGAATATTATATAAATAGGAAGCATGTGAAATGTTATATTTATGCATTTCTCATATAGTTACTATTTTAACTAGATGTCTCTTAAGCAATGTCCCAATTAAGCTCATTTTAAACAAAAACGACTTTTTCTGACAGATGTAAGATTAATTCTGACAGCCATAAGATTATGAATTGACAGATTTAAGAACCAACCGTATAAAGTTTATTTATACCATAGCAACTGCTATAAGTTAGCCAATCATGATTTACATGATGTTTTCTGGTTTTGAGATTTAGATATGAAATGTTTCATTTTTGCAATTTATTTGAAAAACAAAAAATTTGGATTATCGTAAGCTATTCTTAATTGGCAAGTAATCACCGTATTCATGTTTAATTAATAAATTTTTAAAATCTAATATAAATATTCCAAAATTTGCTTGCATTTGAATTTCGAGGTGCACTCACATCCCCGGATATGTGGCGTTGTGACTGAAGCTCAAAATTCGCGATCAGCTCACTGTTCAAACTAGCAACATTTATAAAAAATCGAATTTATATATTATAATTTTAATAAATATACAAGAATTCGGTAATTATTTGGAATTTGAACTTATTATAATCTAAATTGCAAATCACTTTAAAAATGATCGAAGACCAAAAATACTTAGAAATCGTACAAAAAATATTTTAAGATACGTTGAATATTAATAACAAAATAAGTGAATTCAATATTTAATCTAACTTTGTAAATACGTGCAGTTGTTTTTACTTTCTTAATGTACAATAAAATTTAATATGTATAATTCTAATGTAGAATCAGTGGGGTGATTCTAGCGAACAATAAGAGAATACAGTTCAAACTATTTAATATTTACAAATGCTTCGTTCTTTATATACACTGCTATTTACAATATGTACAAATATGACAACAACCAGTCACCAAGAAAAGCGCGAGGTCTGGTCGATAAATAATAACAACTACCGGCCGATGCTACACTAAGTATTGGTCCCTTGTCACTCTTAAAGTAATTAGAAATTTTAAACATTTCAAAAACAATTATATTAATTGCTGCTTTCTTGTTTATCAATTATAAATTATAATTTCAGACGTTTTATAAGTTTTGCTTGAATTTGAATATCGAGCTACAGCCACAATTCCGAATAGGTCGGCGTTTTTCTCTGCTCTCTGCAAATACATTTGATGGTCTTGTAGTAAAGAAGTGTTTAACTTACAAATTTATATTTTCCATTATAATTGTTTAACACTAAATTCTAGTTGACCAAAATTTGCAATGAATATATTTTACAGTTTTATAGATTTTACTTAATTGAGATTTGCACTTTCGAGATCGAAACATTTTTAATAAATAGCTTCTCAATTTATAATATTGAAAATTCCATTGAGTTTCTTTAATGTTCTACTTTATATATATTTATTCTTAGCAGGATTATTTTAAGACATTTAGTACTTTTGAAGAACATGCATTCTGTTTTCAAATGGAAAATGCTTGATTGCTTGCACCACTCAGGTCATTAAACACTTGATAGGGTCTCATTTCCTTTAAGCTAGTGTAATTTCTGGCCATTATAACAATATTGAAATATTTATTTAGATAATATAATAAATATCTGCCATACAAATTCACTAATAAATATTCTTGTCGAGGACCCCTTTAGTCAATGGAATTAATGTAATATAATTCAATATTTGCAAAAACTTCCAAAGGGAAAACTAACCTATTGAGAATCTGTTTTAAAGATTAAAAAACACAACAGAAATATTAAAAGACAGCCCTTAGATTTTGAGGTTCTCCCATACATTAATTTTTTATTGCTTCCTAATATAGCTTGATGAGCGAGATTCTGCTTAAGTTCTATTCTGAATATTTTTCTTCCTTTTCTTAGCTCTTGAAGAAGATCATTCCTCAAATTGCACACTACTTATGAAATCAACATATTCCATTGTCAACTATCTATTGTGCTTCTATTTATACATTTTTGTTTACTTATTTATTGTAAAGAATTCTATTTAGTTCGTTTGTTTTTGATGTAAATGTATACAGCTATAGGGCTAGTATATTGAGTGCAGTATTGCGGTGATAACATTTGTAGTTCATGTATTTTGTTGTTTGTCACTAGTTTGTTGTGTTAAGTAAAGTAGACAGTGACCAGTAAAACATTCTTTCAATGTTTAATTTATTTCTCGAATGTAGTGGGCACCTGCTGCCATCTTTATTTTATTGAATATCAGTGGGTAAATGAAATTTTAGGGGTCAGTAGATGTCAATGCGGTCCCACACCCCCAACTTAAAGTATTAAATTTCCAGTAACCGTTTTGGTGTGTACTAGATACTTTTTAATATTTTGTATCTGTATTACTATTGGGCCTCCAACGTTGTATAAAATGTTTATTAATGATATATTTTTCTAAATTTGGTCCCCAGTGTTTTGCTGTATTTGTATAATTACTTTGTTAATTTGATATTTTGGGATCCTAAAGAATCCAAAATTCCATTAATTTGTTTAAATTTGCTTGATATAAGCTTTATTTTTATTCTTGAAGAATAAATAATTTTTACCATTTGGAGGCCCGGTGCATCCGCACCCCTTCTGTGACGCTACTGTTGCATATGAAATCTTTATCTTTAGTTGCTGGTTTATTGCCACTCCTAAATACGGTTTGTACTTTGATTGCAGTATGGAGTCATTAGAATGTAATAAATTTATTTGTATTTGAATCTTGATATTCAGATGATGAAAAATCTTATCTATATATTTAGAGAACGTCTTTCCTATTTTGCTCGTTTCTTAGGGTTTTCTGGAAATCGTCAGAAAATCCATAGACTTGCATTTTTCTATATACTGTCTTAAAATTTAGGTTCTCAAAAGCCTTACTTAGGTCTAGAGGAGCAACTGCGTTACATATTTTATTATTAAATTATTACCCAATATTTTCTGTTATATTTAATAAGGCTACAACAGACGCCTTTATGAAATATATTCTGTTCACAAAGAAATGTTTTGAGAAAGTATGAATAATTGCGATTATAATCAAAGTAGCAATTCTGAAATTATACTTGAGTTCCTAGTTTCCAATTTTATACTACATTTAGCAGATTGAATTTGATTTCAAACTAAAAGCTAAGCTTAAGTTTTAAGTTTGTACTGTTTCTGTTGGATTGCACTTCCTTCAAATATCCTAAGCTTCTCAAAGGCTTCATTGAAATATATTTCTATTCATACACAATACAAGCACTCAGCATTGTTGCTTAATCCTTTGAGGATTTTGTGAATAAATTTCCATCTCTGTTAGCAAGTGCTTAAATCTTTTTTTCTCTGTCTTTCAATTCTCTTTTCCTCTCTGCTAGTTTATTTTTTATCTTATTGTAGTTATCTACAGTACTCACAATACATCTATTAAAATTCTACCATGCTTTCCTTATAAACTCTTCCAGTGTTTTTATTTAAATGTTTTGTTTTTTTCTTGAATGACTGCAAATTTTTCATCAGATATATGTAATCTCCGGCATTAGGAAAAGTGATTTTGTTGAATTTTTAAAACATCTAGATATGTAATCTTCTTTTGAGATTTAGATTTAAATGAAGAAATGAATGGATAGATAAGCATATTATGGTCCAAAATCTTTTGAAAGAGTATGTATCATAATCTATTCTGGTCTTTAAGTATATTAACATTTAATCTGATTGGAGTTCTTTATTGACAAATTCCAAGTTGGGCTTGTCACAAAGTTCGTAGATACACAACAACAATTGTTGTGAAGGAGTCAATATTGTAATCTTGTAACGTAATTACTAAGCTTGAGCATTTCGAACCTAAATTTTCCTGGATTTTCTCTCTCTTAAAGGGCTTCTTTGCCAAGAAGATTACTTTCCATGTTGTAATTAATAATCAAATCAAAAAGTATCAAAATGTGTAAATGATATATGAAGACTTTAAAAAATTGACAAAAAATATTTGACGGCCATTGTAGTAATGGAAATCAGGCCATTTTGAATTTTATTAGGTTTTACAAAAACCAATTTTTCTCAACAATAAAAAGTCATGCTGTAAAAGTAAAGCTGCTGACAGATAACTGTTCGGATCATCTATGTGACTGCAGAACCATTTTCGTCAAAATGTGTATCCTTCAGGAATAGCTCTGCATTGACATAGATCTTATTGAAATACATATTTGAGTCAAAAATGAAGTTAATGCATAAAGAGTTCCAGAGCAATATTGATTTTACTGGGAGAAATACCAATATTGAGAAAATCGCACATAAAGATTGTGTCCATATTTAACTTACAATTTTAAGCAAGATACAAGAATTACACATTGTAAAACATGATTCTTTTAAAGTCAAGTTGAATTAAAATCCACCTGGTAATAGGTAACACACTCTTTTTAAATGTTTGCTTCTTCTATTTTCCTTCGCTCTCTGTTTGCTATTCGCTTCTTTTTGTCGAGTTTCGTGCTCCTTGAACACTTTGTTTTACTCTATTGGAGTCCTGCTTGTGATAAGCTGTCCTCGTGATAGCAAACCTCTCTGTTCATTGTTATATGTGATTACTCTCATTGTTATAGCGGCCCTTAGTGCTTTATTACTCTTTTGGACACCTTTGTCACACAACTGAATTAGCGTTCTTACATGCGTTTTAGGTATATCTGTTCTTTTGATTTTTAGGGTCACGCAATGCCTGACCTAAAGGTTTTATAGGATTTTGTCTTACCATCACCGATATCATGTAAGACCTCGATTTTCTGCTGATCTTTTGAGCATGGTAATAACAATCTCTAGTTCCATTGCTGGTGTTGATCCGGCATAGTTTTTTGAGAATTTGGGAGAATGTTTTATAAGTCATTGCTTGTACTCATCTGAGTCTATCTCTTTTTTTGCCAAACAAGCACGACAAGTTTTGTTCATCACATGGTAGTCAATGATCTTTTTGTTGATAGGAGAAGTACATATGACAGTACTAGTTAGTGATGAGTGTCTACGTTTTTGCCACGTACCATCAAATATTGCAACTGTATCAACTCCATTGTCCTGTGATTTTGTATTCATTGGGGTAAGTTCTTTTGCTGCTCGTGCTATATATTCCTCTTCAACAGTTTGAGTAGCATCTTTTAGTTTTTCATTCAAGTCATCAAATTCTTTGGATGACAGTGATATTGGTATATTTAGTGCTGCACATATCTTTTCCATAGCAGACAAACCTTTTCCAATGTCCCGAAAGCCCAAAACCATGCGTACATTTAGATCAATTGGCAACTTGAATAGAATTTGCACAAGGGGAGGAATAAAAACCATGAGAGAATCCAAATGATTACATTTCAAATATAGTTTAGAAACAAATCGAAAGGGAAGAAAATGAAGATTTGAAAGCTTTAATAATTATTTACATTGAAAGCAGTCCAAATTTGAAGTAATCTTAGCAAAGGGTAGACACATAAGTTACACGTATACCATATCTTTAATTTCTAACAATTTTTTATTCATAAAAATTGTTGGCACTATGACTAGTTTTAAGGCGGTATTTTACATGTAAAAATTTATAGCCATTTATTAAGTTACTAAAATATATTCAGACATATATGTAATTAATATTGACAATAAATTTGAAGATTTAATCAAACCTTGTGCTTTAAAAAGTAAGATATAATATAAATTCTAAGGTGTTCGTAATAATTTGTGGAGGACTGTATATTTGACAATTTCAACCGGTTAATCTGCAATTTTAATTTACCTTTCATTTTCTTTTTATATCATGTATATTTGAAAACGCTACTCTCTACTCATGATCAGAGCATTTTAGGCATTTTATGATGATACGCTGAGCAAAGGCAGAAAGGCCAATATTTTTTAAAAAATTATCATGAAATAATGGTTTGAATTGGATAACCGGTTAAGCAAATTTTAACATCTTCAACCCAAGACCGTGTATTTAATGTTTTTATACATTTTAATGTAAAATGATCTCTTGGGGTGATAGATTATGTCCTTTTTTAGTTTTCTGTATAAATTTCTTAATTTGATATATAAGAGTTACTACATAAAAAATTCTTACAAAACTATTTACATATGCATTATTAGTTAAAGGGCAGATCTAAAAATAATTCGACCATGTATTGAGTTTGTTATTTGTGCCCAATAATTTTTATTTATTCAATAAAATTTGTTTGATTTTTTTCATGAAGTGTATAATTCTTCTCACATTTTATTGGGATACTTAATTCATTCCATAAGATTAAATGACTAAAAGAAAATGCATCTTGACGATTATTGATATTATCAAGTTTTTATTTTGACGTAATTATTGAGAAAACTTAGTGAACTTAATTCATGAAGAAATTTATAAAATCATATACAGAGATTGATTTTGAATATAGTAACTCTGCGCCAAGATATTATATGATGATCTTACTGCGTTATAACTCATGCTTTTCAATATAATTCAGTGTTCTAAATGCACAAATGAATTAATTAATTCTACATGAAACGTGTTTCCTAAATAACGCAAATTGTACAAACATTTTTGTGAAGAAAATTATCTAATTTTATGTCATTGTCTATTCGTACACCAAAGTAAATTACACATGTGCTTTGAATAATTTCAGTATCAGAAACATTAATTTTAGTATTTTCAGTAAACTTTCTTTGTTCTTTAGATAAAAAAGTGATAAATTGAGTTTTGTCGTAATTTTTTTTAGTTTATTACGATTGAAATACGCTGCGAGATTTTTAATATCGTTTGTCAGAGGCTTGGTTGCTTCAAAGGGGTTTTTTGCTGTTCGTAATATGCAAGTATTATCTGCGTATTGATAAATAGTTCTGCTTCCAAGGATCTTGAAATATAATTTACGTATAATTAGTGTGTTCAACTGAAACTGAAATTAAAACTGAAACTGAAATTATGTGTACTGAAATGAATTGATCAAAACTGAAACTGAATTCAAAAGGAAATGTAAACTGAATTAAAACTGAAACTGAAAAAAAAATTATTAACTTTCTACAGAGTTGATTTCATTTCTCTGTTTGTAGCAATCATTATTTATTTATTATATATTTATCAAATTTTGAATAAATGTAATATTCAGTTTACGTTATACTATATTAATTACTATCCTTAAAAATTTAACCCTGCATGTAACATTAACATTGTTACATATGCTAATGAAATAAAACTAATTTGTCATTGCCGTTAATAATTGAACATAACAAACACGTTTAACAAAATGTTCACCGCCCTTGATGAAACAGTTTAGGTGTAAAACTGAAATAGGCGGACTTTTTTAACTGAAACGGAAATTAATCGAAATCCAATTTAAAACTGAAACTGAAATTGTTTGTATTTTAATTCAGTTGAACATACGACGTATAATGCAAATAGAATGGGCCTAATACATTTCCTTAGGGTACACTTAAACTTGTAATAGTATATTCCGAAAAAATGTTGTCAATTTTTGCTCTTTGTTTACGATTGCTTAGAAACCTTATAATAATATATATATACATTGTGTTGAAACTAAAACCTTGTCGCATTAAGTTTACTTTTAAAATATCGAAATTCATTGAATTAAATGCGTTACTTAAATCAAGTAAAGCTACCGCTGTGAAAAAATTTTGATTTAAATTTAATTTAATTTTTTCTGTGATTGATAAAATCGCATCAGATGTGCTGAATAATATATGTAGATCGAAATCCAAATCAATTACTTGATAAAATTTGATTGTCATTAATAAACTTGTACATTTGTGCTGCTAAAAGCTTTTCAAACATTTACCATTTATGTATTCACATTTTTTCACAAATTGTTACATTTTATTTTTGCAGCGAGGCTGTTGTTAATGTTACGCTTTATTAATGTGTATAAACTGAAAAATATGTTCAGTTTTATTCATTGTTGATATTTAGAATAATAGCAATAGTTCATTAAATTTGTGTTTTGTGACTAAACTCATTTTACATCCTGTAGTGTTCATTGGCCAAATGGCCTTGGAATTTTTCAAGGTAATACGTATTCAATATTCAGTAAATTGAGCTCCTCGCCTAAAACTCTGGCAATATAGCACTGTTGATAAGATAGGAGTTTACACCAAATCTTTGAAAAGATCTTCATTTTTACATAGAATGAAGATTTGATTTTTAAATTTGACGCTACTAATCTATTAGTTGAAATACCCCATAATAGATCAGGTCTATTAGGATTATGCATTCTATGCTTTTAATGTACACATTTTTTAGAATCAGGACAACATGTATTCTTAGAAATGTCAATAATTGATATTTTTCTGTTTTTAAATCAAATAGTTCCGGTGACCAAGAAATGTTTCACTTCTTTGATTCCACAATGTCTAGTTATCATAATTTGATAAATAGGTTCATGGCGGCTTTGGGAACGTTTTAAGAAATTTGCATCTCTTTATGGTGTTCCAAGATACCTTATTAGACCACACTACAGTATGGAATTTTATTGCCTCAAAAAAATTTATCATGGGCATTTTGAACAGTACTTAAAGTCCTTCAATCATTTTCCTCGCTAATCAGTTCTTATGGAAAAATTTATTCGCTCCATTCTCAGGGAAATTATTTTTTATCCATTCAGAGAAAATTCAAGCGTTCGATTTTCTCAACATGTGTTCTTTCCGTTACCTTAAGCGCGGGGTCCGCACTTATTGTAATGGGTTTAGCTTTGATTATTTGAAATTAGGAATAATTTAAAACCCATTTTATAATTTTTTAAATTAAAAGTGTCCGGTTATAAATATATTGTTTGTTTGGTTAACAGTCCTGTTGTCGTTGTTTCCTGAGCACGTTATTTGCGCGACACGGCACTATTGTTTATTTGTTTAGCTAATGTTATTAATTTTATTGCGCAATAATTATTTTTTAAGTCGCATTCTGTACACTGAAATTTTCTCTCGCTGAATAGTTTATGAAGTAAGAATGGGAAGCACATCGTGGAATTGCAACTTTTCCTTCCAGATCGCGCCTCTCATTCCCAATAAATATTTGTTGGCAAATGTAATTGTTTTGTGTGTTTTACCAGCTGCCAATAATTGATCGAACAATTGAGTTAGTTGGTCGTGACGGTTCGGGAGGTTTTCAAATGATTATACATTTATTTTTGCCGTAATAAATCATGGTATTTTGGTAGCAGTTACTGCGTTACCAGGGAGATTGCTTTAAATTCAATTTATTTGACGGAATCGCTGCTTTAGTAACGTTCTCGGGTCTGTTTTAGAATGGCGGCTAGAATATGAAATCCGATGAGCTAAGGTTTGTACGAAATCCTTTTTTACGTTTCATTCCACTTGATTTTTTAAATCTCATTATTTTTATCAATATGCAGCGTTTGTCTCTTATAATGTATCTTTCCCTTCCTACATTTTCCTCCATAAATTCCATTCCCCTTTCACTTTTCTACATGTGAGGCTGAAATCCAATACAGTGCTGTCCCTCCTACCCATTAAATATTTTCTTTTAATAAGTTGCATGTAATTATTGTTTTTGAATTTTTCTAAAACACGCAATTTTCTCTAGTATATTAATATCATTAATATATTTCTTCTAAAAATTACCTATCTTAATTAAGGATAAATGAAGTGTGCACACTGGCGTTAAACCCTGGGGTTAGGTACTCAAACTACTTTTTGTGTTATGAAAATTTGATGTTTTTAATCTCGTCTCAAATTTTTCATGCCTCTATTATTCCTGATTTTGAAGGGTTTGACGCCACTAAGTGTACATAATTTCTTTTTAAGTCAACATTTCCAAAATTTACATTGATATAAGTGGTGTTTTGTTTTAGTGACTGCCTTTGCACCTGAGTGGTGCTCAAGACAACCTGAAGTGCAGATGTGAGTTAACTGTTTTAATCCACTAACTTTTCTTTTAATCTACTTGCTCTTAATCATTGCTAATAATGATTGTAACTTTATAGAAGTCTTATGCTTGGTTGATCCACATTTACTTGATAAACTTCGCTGAAATATTCGTCTAAATTCAACCATGTTTTTTTGAGTTCTTATTTTGTCTCACAAAAGACAAGCAATCATATCTAAAAATCAGCATTACAATTTATTTTTACTTGAGAGTAGATTGTAAAATCACTCTCTTATTTGGTCATCATTTCAATTTTGATAATTATTGTCGTTAACCATCCACACAACTAGAATTTAACTACTATATTTGTTTGACGACTCTTAAAAAGAAAAAATCCTAATATTTCCTTGAACTTCTTTTTTATTTGTTGCTATTTTACTGTATATTTTACTCTTTTATTTTTAACATTAATTTTAGTTTTTTAGTAGACGTTATTTTAGCAAATCTTTTGAGGAACCTCGAACCCTGTAATATGTTTTGTCACCTATTGCATTTTATCTAAGAAGATATTATACGTTTGTTAACTTGGATCATAAACCAGAACTTAACATAAAAGATTTCTAATTGTGTTACTGATCATTCTCCTGCTTTTTTCCAGGAGAATAGTTTACACTCACTATCTTCCAAAAATTTCATAAATGTTATTGTAGTATTTTTCAAAAACAAAACAATTTATCCCAGTTATTCTTTTGGTAATTCTTAGTTAAAATTTGCTTTATGCATTGGTACTGTAAGGTGTAAGACATTATACCTGATAGATTTTTCAAGCTATTTTATCTTTATGTGTTTTTGCCTAATTGATATTTTTTACACTGGAACCGCGATTACTCCTTGAGATTAAATTTACATCTAATGTTTCAAATACGAAAATTATGGAATAGAAACAAAAATTCAATCAGATTATCACATAATTGGAAGTATATGTACCTGCTGAATGAATAATGAAGAAAAACAAAAAAGGCTCAGGGATCATTTCGACCTATTTTCGCTTTTCTAGTGTCAATTGATTTCTGAAGCACTGTGAAGGGTTTCTTTATCTTATAATGTTGTCGTGCCCTTTTGAATAAATATGTTCGATTTTGCGAATATTTGTGTTTAGAACTTATGCTACTTGCTGTTGTAAGTTTTTAGCTATTTACAAAATTAATTTGCTTTTCGACTGTTATCATAGTTGATGGTGATTGTTGATCACTTCTTTCACGATTTTGATTGTGTCTATGTGTTTCATTCATTGTGTATATTCATTGAAATTATTTATAATAATAGAAGAAAATATTGCTTTAAACTTTTGTTAAATCGCTTTTGAGTTATTCGTTTGCACAGTAAAGTGTTTATCTTTAATATGCATTGTATTTCAATGTTTAAATGTTTTAAATGTTTAATATATATCTAATTCTACAAACAATAATATAGCTAGCTGCTATTGTAAGCTGTTATCAATTCAATAATTTATAAAAATTTTGCAACAGTCGAAGTTGATTATTTCAGTGTTTGGAGATGAGCCTCCTTAGAAAATAAATGTTGTCTGGGTTTTTGTTTTTTTCTAAGGTATTAAGCTTGTCGTAAGTACGTAAGGGTAACTAGTATTTGTGAAATTGAATGTGAGAGACGNCTGCTATTGTAAGCTGTTATCAATTCAATAATTTATAAAAATTTTGCAACAGTCGAAGTTGATTATTTCAGTGTTTGGAGATGAGCCTCCTTAGAAAATAAATGTTGTCTGTGTTTTTGTTTTTTTCTAAGGTATTAAGCTTGTCGTAAGTACGTAAGGGTAACTAGTATTTGTGAAATTGAATGTGAGAGACGTATGCATCTACTGTTATAGTGTTGCAATGTTCCAGATAAAGATTTAAATTGAAGCTAGTTTGTCAAAATGTATTTAAAGGTATTTTTAAGCCACTTAAATCGCAACTTTATTTCCAAAAAATATACAATAGAATTCTTTATAACGACCCAAAATGAATTCTCCGGCACAATCGCAACCTTTATAGCCACCATTTTTAAGGCCTTTTTTATAACTACCAAATATGGGGAAGAAAAACATACTTTTGTAACAACATTTAGCATGGCGAACATTAAATTCTATTCATATTTGCTTTTCAGATTAGTGTGCACGCACCACTGAACACTGTAGTTCTTTAAATAACTTTTTATTAGATGTATTTGTTAATTACACAAACGTCTTGTTTCAAAATATTTTTGTCGGTTTTTTACGATCTGCGAAATCAAACTCTAGTCTAAAAGAAGTTTCTGCTGACTATTTTTATAACAACCATTTTGATGGTTCCCTAGTATGGTCCCTAAAGCAATCCTACTGAACTTCTATTGGGAGAGTTTTTTATGCTAATAGATAAAGTAAGAATTATTTGCTTGTCTAGATTGGGTATTGTTTTTTAATAAGGTGTGACGCAACAATTTATTTAATTCAAAATAGTGTTTGGAAGAATTTAATCATCATATCATCTAAATGATTCTTTCAATGGCACATTGGCTTAAATCTAAACAGTCTGTCAAATGATCACTGGAATTTTTTAAAAATGAGTTTGCAAGATTTAGTAATGCTATATACAGAAGGGTTTTTTACGGTACTATTGCTACCTTCCATCCTTACCGAATTTATTTTGAAGCTTTCACCTATGCCATCTGGTTACGTTGGCTTAGTTTAGTACAAGCTAAAATGAAATGTGGTGTATTTTGTAAGGAAGTTTGTAAGTGGGTAACAATGACAAATGTGGCATGTAGTGAATTCTTGTTGGTTATGTGCAATTTGTAGAACGTGCTGTTATAAACGTGACTTAGTTCTAGAAATTACTTTGAGGTTTATATCTTTAAAATCTTCTGTTTTGTTAGGGTGCTGCAGGTGAAGCTGATTAATGGTGCAGTTGGAGGTGTAGTTGGTGTAGCAAGTACATTTCCTTTGGATCTAGTGAAAACACAACTTCAGAATCAACAAGCCAACGTCGGTCGCCGACTTTATACAGGAATCAGCGATGCATTTATCAAAATTTATCGTACCAGTGCACTGCGTGGGTTTTACTCAGGTAACCATTCATTTTCCATGCATTTCACTTCTATGTCCATGAAAATGAACTTTTATGATAATTTTTCCAACGCTGACATTGTTTGACTTTAAGTACTCTCTGTTACACCTGCATAGTTCTTTAAGCATTAATTTTCTTCTAATGCTTTGTAAATAAAAAATCTCGGTATAATGCTTTCAGGCAGTCTCTACTAATAAAGGGTTAAGGTTTATTGACTCTCATGCACAGTGACGTCGCGTCTTTAGTGGCAATGGGGCTAGGCCCCACTAGAGAATCTTAAAAAATATATCTAAAGCTCTAAATATTTGAAGAGAATACAAATGTCCATATTTTGAAGTGATTGGACTTAAATATTCCGTTTAACATTAAAAGTTGCATATTAATTAATAAAATACTACGGACGTCTCAAGCACACAATCAATCTAGATATTTAATAATGTTTTCTTGAATTGCTACGTATTCATTAAATAGCTAATCAACAAAGAGTCGATGGTTGGCCCGCTAATAATGTGAATTTTGTTAAAGATTTCTTCGTACTAACGCGACACGTGATGAAATCAATCTGCGTGAAAATATTTGCTTTTCGTGGGGCCTTTAGCAATGGGCTCTTTGCGAAATATTATTCACTAACAATGCTAAAATTCAAAACTCCGCGTTTTGTTTACTCCGCTGTTTGTAAGATCATATTGATTTAGAATTCATTCAACTGCCGCCTATTTAATGTTGCATTTATATAAAATGTTTTGGCTTAAATAAAATTAGGCCTTCATAACATTATTTGAATGAAAAAATTAAAATATATTTTGATTTTCATCTAAAAAATCATTTTTTTGTAAAGTCTCTTTTCGTAGCTTGCATGTAGGGATGCATAATATTGTATTTTGTATTGTAATTTTTTAGCAAAAAAAATTATTTACACTTTTTTCCTGAGAAATAGAGTGTTTAAGTTTGTTTCTAAATAATAAAGAAATTATTTCTGAATGAAATTTTAATAGATCAGATCTCTTTGTTTAAAATAATATCTGTATGTTCAGAGTTATTTGGAGTAGGTTCTTCTGGTAAGCAGTAAAATGCGCATGTGCAATTCTATCTTAGTATGACGAAATTATTTTAAATAGATTTTTTCCCTAATAATTAGAATTTTTTGAAATTTTGGCAGGTCATTGTTTTGAAAATCATTCATTGCAAACCCCTGCTTGCATGCATTCTTGAATAGATAGACATATCTACTGCTGACCAAAGATTTCTCAAGTTCCTCGATTCTATAATCTTGCTTGCTATTTCTATAAGCATCTCCAGAATACAGCTAAAATTTCACTATGATTTTCAAGAACAGATGATTAATTTGGTCAATCTATTACATCTTAATCTTTTGTGTAATTTTGAAGGTGGAATAGCGGAGGTTCATCATGCTAAAATGCTTGGAAATCAAAATGCACAAATTGTTGTCTGTAAATGCTTAAAAATCGAATTATGGATATTGCTATTAATTGAGAGGATTTGTGATATTGGTATAAATTAGACCTACAACACTTTTACCAAAAACCCCCACCATAACTTTTGAATATCAATGAGTCAAATTTAACAGTGCAAAGCACGTGCGGCTCACTGAAGTGGCCATGTAGAAAATGAAAATGTACATGTCTTATAACCATATATTGATTCCACGTTGTAAAATCAACATAAGTGTACATAAAATAATATTGAATTAACATGAAACACGACCTCTGAAGAGTGGCCGTGCAAACGTTAATGTTGTATATAAGAATATTTTATGTAAATTTTATATCAGATGGTCCCTGGTCCAAAATTTCTCACGCTACCCCACTGCTTATGCATATTCTTAAGAACTTCAGTTGTTATTTGTTATTATTGTTATCGTCGGATAAAGTTTGGCAATGTGTGCACTCGGCATGATAAACGTAAAATCACTCTCGCAAATTTACTGGACGAAGTAATGGCACTGGGAGTTGTAAGCTATTATATCCATTGGAATATGTCTGTACTAAATCCAAATTTTCAAGTTGTATTTGATAATAAATTTAATCTTGTTTTAACGATATAGAAACTAATGCGACGTCGTCTGAGTTATTTTGTCGATTCAGTGAACGCTTTTTGTATTTCTCCATCACGTTTCCTAAGCCATTTTAGCATAAGAATGGTTGATTACAATAATTTTTAATGTTGAATTGCGAAATCCACATTTGGCTGCAGGTAGGGACGTACGCAGGATTTTCTGACGGAGGACATCTAAAAAATATTGAGAAAGTTTTCCCTAATAACTGAATTTCACGATCTTAGATTTTAAATTTTTCCATTTTTTACAGAAAAATATTTTATTTAGCCCAGTAAAAATTAAATTTGACAACCTGACTGGGGGACACTCCACAATGTCCACTGGCTACAGGAAACACTTAAGATAGTGACGAGGAATTGGCGCAAATGATGTACATTATTTTCCCTGTATTACTATACCAACAATAACTGTTTTCAGTTATCATACTTATACATGTTTAAATTCAAAGTTTTACTTCAACTTGCTAGTTTTGTCAAACATATTAAACTAATTAGTGAAAACGTGTGTGTGTGTTCCTTCCTTTTTACATTTTCTTGTTTTATTAACGGATACTGTTTGAAATCTAGATGCCTTTCTAATTTCAAGCACTGCATTTTTATAGAAGTAGCGTTTTAATGATTTTGTTTTACAAGAATTCCCCATGCATTTCCTTTGGATAGTACGACTAATGCATTATCTGATGACGTCATCTCATTTTTTGATTGATTTTCACTTTTCCAAATCTCGTTTTCCAATTCATTTATTACAAATTATTTTTCCATTATTGCATTCCTTCGTATTCCTCCAATCCATCCACGCAGCTGCATCTACATTTTAATTTTAGTAAAAATTTCCGTTTACGCCACGCTTTATGTACATATTTATTAAGTGCATGAATATATATATATATATATATATATATATATAATATGTACATTTTAATGCAAAAATAACTTCATTTTGACATTCTTCGGGCACGTTAAATATATTGGAGTTTAATTCTTTTTCTTTAATAAATAGTAAATATATGGATTTGGGTTTTTTCCAATAAATTCATAAAGACGAAGGAACTTATGTAACAATCGATATTTCAACAGCTTCAAAGATATTCTCATGTCTTCAGTGGACACTTGCAGAGGTCAACCTAACGAAGTTAGATTTTGTCAATATCGATTGCTATCAACATATGCATTGTCACGTTTCAAAGTAATTCATGTTTTTTTATTTTTGGTCATTAAAAACTTCACGCTAACCGTGGTATATTTATTGAAATTCCTTATGGATTAAACGTCTGCTTCAATTAATTAGTGAATAGGGTAGGGTTAATGAATAAGTGTATTATACATATATTAACGAATATATTTTTAAGAAATAGTTTTATAAAGACATGGGAAAGTCTTAATTGAATTTGCAACAAAGCAACTAAAATAATGGAGGCATGTACATCAATTGTCCTGCTGTTATTAACAAAAACCTTCGACGGACTGGCCATATAAATGTGGATGTGAATCTCACACTGACAGCGTCACGTCATAAATCAATAATTTCGAATTTTAGAGAATGAAAAACATGCGCCTCGATTTGTGCTAAGTTCGAAGTTAATTCTGCAGCATTATTTATAAGAAAGCGGTTTTACGTCACAATTGTTAGCAGTTATTATGTGCCTGCTTTAATACAAAAGCTTTTGTGTCTCTTTTTTGAAGTTGTATTTTTAACAAGAAGTTCTATCAACTCATCTTAATGATATTGTAATTGCTTAGTCGTTAGTTCCTAATTCAGATCAATTTCTTTTCAATTTAACTTCATAAGTTTTTCTTACTATTTTTCACTTCTGTCAGTATCTTAACTATTTGAAATTTTTATCTTCTTAGTTTAAAAACATGTTTTGCAATTTATTTGTATTTTGTATTGTGTCTTAAAATGGCCCTCTTTGCATCTTTTGTAAAAATAATTCTGAAATTTCATACATTATAATAGGTTTGTTTTGAATTTAAGACAGTGTTGCAAATGAGCTTGCGTAGTACATTGGCCCTACCTGAGTTTTTCAGCAGCATTTTAGTTAGGGCTGGCTTAGACTTAGAACGTTTGTCTCCATTCTGCAATAATTCTGTTTTGCATTTCCCAGAAACGTGTTGGTGATATAAAGCACCCACTTGTGACTTTGCTTTGAATTGAAAACAAATTGATTATACTGTATAAAGCACACAATTTCGTTTCCAAAAATTTATATGTTGAACCAGGTCTTCCTTTGCAAAGAATACCCTGCTAGATTACTACAAAAGTTTTTAAACCTATATTATATTGTTACAAATACTAAAGATTTCTGCTGTTCATAGCTTATTCTTAGGAAGAGGCAATTAGGAATATCATCATATTCAAAATCCTTTACAATTTGCTTTTCTGTTTATAAATTAAAATAATTATGCACATCGATGCTAGAGGGCGTATGCAAGTTTTCGTCTGAGAATTAATTTGACGTTTAGATGTAAGATAACAAAACTAAGTGAAGCTAATTGTCGATATAATTGGAATTGCTTGAAAAAAATTCCATGATAATTGAACACTTAGTATGTTTTCAATTCTAAACAGCATTAATGAGATTCAACTAGTGCTGTAATAATATGCATAATATCTTTGTAACTAGAATTAAGCGATCTTCACCATATTTTTTCGTTTAGTTGACTAAATTAAATTAATTTCCCTCGTTTGATACTAAATTTTAATGATAATCACTTGAGCTGACTTGGGGAGGAAGTGGCCTTGACTACATCTGTCTTGATTACTGCTTTAGATGGAGGAAACCACACAAAGCGACATTAAAACGACGAATGACGATCCAAAAGTTGACGGCTGAGACAGCAGAACTCTTAGGCATCCCCCTGCCCGTAGAGCCTCGAATTGAGGCCGAAACAGTGAAAGTCATTCACAGTAACTCCTGTTTGGAAACAATTAAAGTAAGTTGCTTAATTTTTGTTAAAAACTTTGTGTTAATAACATTTTTCTACCATGTTAACTAAAAGTAATTTGGGCATATGTTAATTAAGTTTTATTCAATTTTCCAAATCAAGACTAATAATAAATGAAGCAATCTTTAAATTGTGTCATAGCAATTGCAATATATCAACATCATCACCATGTCATGCAATTTTAATACTTTTATAACTCTTTCTCAATGGAAATTCATATTAATAACTTTAGTTTTTTCTTGAATCTTATTGTAGATCAATAAACTGTTGCCACACAAAAGGAGCTCTTGTACATGAAGTCATGTACATTTAAAATTGTCGCATTATATAATTATACAGTTGCAATCCTTGCCTGAAATCTTATTCTAAACCCATCCTAACCCAAATCTAATCTTAGCCTCAAGCCTAACGAAATAAAATACGTAAGAAATTCCTTAGATTTTGATGACGTAGTTTTAACATGTTATATGACGTCGCTTTGGTCATTATAAATCAGTCTGCTAATCTGCTATAACCCCCGTTGTTCCCTGAGAAGTCTTCTTTATTTCAATTGTTAACATCTTTTTATATTATATATTACAAATCGAATATATAAGAAATATTAACAAATTTGGGCATGCATCCAAAATAATGAAGATAGTGATAAATATCGATTTTGGAAGAACGTTAATTGAACTGCCATAATAGATTTGAATTCTTATTACCGCAAGATATTTTTCATAAAACTAAAGAAGTCTAAAATTAAATCAAAGCGTTTTCGGTTAGGTTCTTAAATGAATTCACTTGGCATGAAGTTATTTATATAATGCGCTTTTACACCAATAACATGACGATATTCTCGATATTACTTTTTATTTTCATTATAATTATAAATCTGCATATATTGTTGTATTACGAAAATCGGATATGATTGCATTAGAAATGAAATTTAATCATAATATTTTAAAGTTAATAAATATTTCAAATTTGATTAATCGAAATGTGAATCGATTCATCCATCGAAAAAATCAAAAGTTTGAATTCATTTAATTAGTATTTATGCATTTAAATATGCTGTGTTGACACAATTTTCAACGTTATATTGTACAAAATCATAATATTATATATTGTATTCGAAGAAGATATCTTTATGAATAAGAAATTAACAAAGGAACCATAATGATACTTCTTAAAAAATGATAGGTCAACATTCATTACATGTTCATTAGAATGGAAATGGTATTTTCAGTATTTGGTAGGATCAGTAAAACTGAAAATATTTATATCATGTATGTACAGCTATGAGAATTTTTCAGCAAGATGTTAACATGATCAATATTCTCGATACTACATTTTATTTTCATTATAATTATAAATCTGCATATATTGCTGTATTACGAAAATCGGATATGATTGCATTAGAATTGAAATTTAATCATAATATTTTAAAATTAATAAATATTTCAATTTGGATTAACCGAAATGTGAATCGATTCATCCATCGAAAAAATCAAAAGTTTGACTTCATTTAATTAGTATTTATGCATTTAAATATGCTGTGTTGACACAATTTTCAACGTTATATTGTACAAAATCATAATATTATATATCGTATTCGAAGAAAATGTCTTTATGAATAATGATAATTCTTAAAAATGATAGGTCAACATTCATTACATGTTCATTAGAATGGAAGTGGTCCACTTAATATTTTTTCAGTATTTGGTAGGATCAGTAAAATTGGAAAATGTCAGCTCAAAGATTTATCCTTTGAAAATATTTATATCATGTATGTACAGCCATGAGAATTTTTCAGCAAGATGTTTTAAATATCAATGCAGTTAAAATAAAATTTAATGAGCATGCTTTATATTTTTCTGTATCAGCAACTAAAATTAGGTCGGGTAGTGTAGAGTCAAACTCTTTTTTAACCCTGCTAATCAAAATTCATTTATTGAAATCTAGTCGTTTGTTGACGAATAGTATTAGTGATAATCGCCTTGTACTCTACTTAAGTTTCACGTCAAATTTGGCGATGGACAATGTACTTGTATTAGATGACTAGAGAGTGATAATATGAGCTTAGCATGAACCCTAACCCGACCCGATCTGAATATGCACTACTCGAACCCGATCCTAAAATATACTACATAAAATCGACCTGACCCGAAACGTAAATTTTGATTCTCAATACTCACGTTTTTGATCATTTTCTGATGGGGTAAACATAACCATTAATTAGTCATAGATATATTATATCTTTTTTCAAATGGAGTGGTGGATAACATCCATATCTTTTTTATTAATCAATCTAAGCTTTGTACGTGAACCCGAGCAGCCCTAAGAATTTGATGCCCAAACCCTACCCGACCCGAAACCCGAAATAAAGTACTCGATGTCACTCTTTAACCTGTACCGCTATTTTAATGACGCTTGCATTTTGATAAGCAAACAAGCCTTTGAAACGTTGAAGTAACACTATTCCTAATGATAAAGCGCACATCATAATTCAATGTTAAAAAACCTCAAAAAACTATTTTAATATTCTATTACTGACAATGTCTTGAAACGCAGTAAAGTACTTCAGGGCATTTATAAACAACCATTTAAATTCTAGGAACTTCTTAAATTGGTATGTACCATGCATTCAATTTTTTGTTTGTTTCAAAATTGAATATTAGGTTGTGAACAAATTTATGTATGTCAGTTTCACAAATTTTATTAAAATGTAAAATGCGATATAACTCACAAAATATGAAGTTATATAAAATCTTGTGCATAATGATAACAATTTTGCCACATTATCATTAATTCAACTGTAATCCAAAAATATAAAATATAAAAATGGAAATAACTTTTGTTTAGCTTTGATGATCATTTTGATTCAATGGTCTTTAAAAGTAGGAACGTGAAGAAGCATGAAACAAACTGTAACCATTTTGCCACACTACCATTAATTCAACTGTAATCCAAAAATATAAAATATAAAAATGGAAACAACTTTTGTTTAGCTTTGATGATCATTTTGATTGAATGATCTTTAAAAGTAGGAATGTGAAGAAGCCTGAAAAAAACTGTAATCATTTTGAAAACAACAAGGAAATTTTTATGTTATGCTTACTGCAGAGTATGAAATTATTTACATACCAGTATAGTTCTAAGATATTATTGTATATTTTTGTATTTTGCAGTTTTGGTATTAAAAAGTCAGTAATAAACTTCTTTCACGCATTTTTCATGCACAAAATTCACGTTTTTGTTCTATTTTCAGATTGTGCGCAGCTCTCACAATTCACCTTGGAGAACGAGTGCACTCAATGTTACTGGTACTACCTTCACCTTTCTCTCTTCATTTGTTATACTGATGTATATGATATAAATCGATGACACTTATAAATGCAATTTAATAAAATTTTATGTGACTAAGACGTCGAAAATATTATTCATTAAATTTTTATAAATTTTAATAAATGTATTTTAATGCAGATGTTTACACACTGCTCAAACGAATCTGAGAAACGTATATAAGAGGATATTTATTTTTTTATCAATATAGTTATTGCAAATAATTTTTAATTATGTAAATGTTTCGTCACTTTTTTCAGAATAATAACACAAGTTTAATAATAATTGATTCCAACTTTGGTAAATTAACGTCTTTACAAGCGTGGAAAGAATTCACAACACTTACTGTTTGCAATTTTTTGATGAATCTTTAATAATGTAGTTATCTTTTGAAGTAAATTAATATAAAATGTCCAGTAATATATTTAGAATTCGATCAAATTATTTTCTACAATTGGATTTCTACTTATTTTTTAGAAAACAATTTATTTTCTGAGAAGAATAAGCGTTTTTTCAATACAGAAATATATTTCACTTAGTCAATGGTTCTTTGAATTCTTAAACTAGTTCAATTAAGCAATTTAATTCAACGAAATGAGAATACTTTGATATCAATAATTACACTAACGATGATTTTAGCTAATTGTTTTATAAACATTTTCTAAAATATTACATTTATTTCTAAATTATACATGCTTGTGCTTATCTAGCAGTCATGACAAGGACAAATAAATAATATAAATTTTATTATACACCACTTCAGGGTAGTAAATAGCTACAGAAATTTTAAAAAATGAAGCAAAAATAGTCCAAAAAATTATTTCTATTTGTACAAGAAAACAATAAAAGGAATTCTGTCGAAGTTGAACACATTTTCCTGTACTAAACTATAATGAGACAATTGGATATTAAAAAATGTCATTAATTAAATTTTCTACCCAAGAATTTGCAACTACAGGGATTAAGCAATATTTAATCTATGTATTAATAAGTTTTTTTATCAATATGTTATGCTTAATTTACCTTTCAATATTCTATTTTAATAATTTTTTTTAATAAAATATTTGCAAAAAGAATAAAAAGCGATGTAAATCAGATCACTGAAAAGTCTGAGTAGGTTTTGAAAACCCATTTTTAAGTTTGACATAATTATTTTACAAATGCTAAATTAGTTTCAACTTTCGCTGGGAATCACAAGGATTTTTAACTAATTAACTTTGATGAAACTGTCCTAAAAAGTATAGCTTTTTGTCGTCACCAATATCTTTACTAGCAAGACATAATTAGATTTCTTTTCAACTGAAATTTTATTCATTATAAAATTGGATTTCTCTAAAGTTCTCCACTTAAAAAGCTATGCAAGTTTTTAGCGTTTTTAAAACAATAGATTTTATTTCCAACGTATTCTTCATTTACTAACAATAAATTTACAACAATTCTTGGTTTAAAAGTCAAAACTAATTTCTACTCAAGTTTTTTTGAGTTAAGGTTGAATTAGATATTCAGAGTGTAAATATTTAATTGTGGAGTAATTTTTTTTGCGTTTACAACTATTCTAAATAATTTAATATCTTAAATTTTTTCTAAATGTGTCGTGATAAGAGCAAATAGGTCAAATTTTAAACTGGAATTAGTTACATCTGCACCAATTTTAATAATTTCTTCGTTTGCAATAATCCAATGTACAGCATCAACATATTCCATTTTTGCTACCTTGATTTGCTTTTAATCGATCATTCTATTAATATCGGAAAGCTTAAATGTAAATTTAATTTAAAAAATATTGAAGATTATATGGCTAGTTTTTTAATAAATTCAATGAAGCTAAGTGTATATAATTTAGCATACATATATATATATATATATATATATATATATAC
>CABFPE010000352.1:524624-551982 GCA_900660155.1 Hofstenia miamia | reverse complement strand
AGTATTTTTCTTCGTTTTCTTTATAACAAATAGTAGACTTTTAGTTTTTCGATTGTTTTTGAATTCAAATGAAACATATTCTAAAATATTAATTAAATCATATCTTCCATGGATTATATCTATTAATTGATGGACATCCTTTAATTGAAGAAATAATGAAACTGGTAGGAGTTTATAGTAAATTAAAGCATTTTTGTATGCCATATTACTAATCCATCTTAAACATTTTTTTGAAATTTTTCAAGTTTGTCTATATCTGTGGAGTTTGCATACCAAATAGGAGAGGCATAAAATAAACTTGGCATGATAATCGTTAGTGAAAAATCCTCTCTTGATAGAAAAAATTATCAAATTATATAAAAGCATCTAATTTTACAACAAAAAAGTGTTCTTCAAATGTCCATTAGTGTAACTTACGCGTTGACAATAGATTTAAGTACATAAAAACATTTAAAATGTGCAACTGCCAAATTATATGCAGCATGCTGCCATCCCATAGCATGGTTGCAAGGTACTTTACACATCTAAAAATTTCATGCTATTAATGACAAAGTCAACCATTGCCTAAGTTGTCTAAGAATAATAATCTTTAGAGTGTACCATTTGTATCATTTAGATTTATTTCTGTCGGGGTATTCGTTACTTTATTCAACCAAATGAAAGCAAGCTTGCGATTCGTCTATTTGGCAGCAAAAAAGCGGTGCTTAAAGAAAAAAAGCGTTGTGAGCTTGAATCGCCTTGGATCATTCACCCCTACAGCATGTTCAGGTTTCAAACAATTGTTCCTTTGAATTAATGTATATATATATATATATTAAAAGATATATTTATTAAATAAAACTCTCATGAATTTCAAAAACTGAGTCGTCACCAACAGATAAGTCTATATTTTGGAAGATTTAAAATCTCCCAATTAATTGTCTGCGAGTTTTTGCCGATAGATGAATGGATAGAATCCATTAGCATAGACTAACGCGTAAATGCTTAGATTGTTACTAAATAGCATCACCTTATTGGGAGTTATTCTAGACGACCAACTTTATTTCAAAAACCATGTTGATAATGTCACACAAAAATTATATTAATACCTCTTTCTTCCTTACTTGACTTACTACATTACTGTTTGGGGAGGAGCAATTAAACTATGTATCCTTAAAAAATCCAAAAAAGAAAATATCATTGCTAAATTCACTGATCAGAAATGGTCGTTTTAAGAGATGCAGCACTCTACAACAAAAATCAAATCCCTAAAATACATCATCCCCAAGCGATAAAGTTAGTAACATAACGCTTACGTAAACAAACCCAGGAATAGATCTCCAAGCCTTCCGAACATTTTCAAGTATGTTTCCAGACAGATATCTGAAAATATTTTAGTTTGTCTATCTGTAAATCAGATGAAATTTTCTGATTTTATTTTAATAAATTCTAATTCTAATTCTAATTCTAAAAAAAATGCAGGTAGTCATGATAATTCTTCCTCAAACTTTAAGTAAGTATCCAACATAGTCTTTGCGTGTAAAGGGAATACTGCCGTGTGAAGCAGCAGGATGATAACACCCTTAGAAAATCTGTTCGTGATTCTCGCTCAAGCGAACGCATTCAGAAACTAGCACTAAAGATAATTTATCATGATTCCTCGTTTTATGATGAACGTTGTAATGCAGTCAACACAAAGCCTCCACATTCTCATCGTGAGTTAAGCGACGAAAGATTGTAGGCCAGTTCCGAAGTAAGAAATTGCAATTATCTTCTGCAATACCAAACTCTTGAAACATCTTTCCCGCACTACAGCCCCTGGGAGCGGAGACTCATAAACCCGCGATACACCACTTCACGTTTTACAAAGGTGTTCACTCCTTACCATGTCAAGTTTACTAAATAGAGTAACTACTATTCAGTGGATCGACATAGTGGAATATCCGCCATCAGATTTTTAAAATTGATTTGATTAGTTAAATAAAAACCTTTCTGCATAATATTTAAAAAAAAATTAAAACCTAAGGTCGTGAAATTCTTTTTAGGGTCCATTTTTTCATTATTTTCAAAAAAGTTTGGAGGGCTTCATCCCAATTTTTTCATTCTTTTGATCATCATTAATATGTCCACGTCAGAATATCCTGCAGACACCCCTGCTACCATTCATTCCTATTTTAAAAAGATTGTGCAGTGCCTATTATTCAACCATAGGGTTGCTAGGTTTCAATATATATTTATCTTGTCTTAAGGGATTTGATGATTCCTGTTTGAATTTTTAGATGTCAAGATAATTGCAGCATAAACAAAGAAGCTAAAAAACTCAATTTCCTTACCCATAAATATATACATATTATGCATTTTACGTCAATTTATTAATATTGGAATATTAACTACATGTGAAATTTCTCCTGTTATGTTGAGGGAATACACGGGTCCCATGACCCTTCCATTTCTCAAGACACTATGATTTATACAAACTAATTTAGCACATGGTAGTATGTTCAAGAGTAAGTACATGTTACCCATAAATATTTTCCAACAATATTTTTTTCTATTGTTGCAGAAACGAAAAGCAAGTTTCTTCTACGATTATTATCTTTAGCTACAAAGTAAACTTAATTATTACTTGAATATATGTTATGCTCTCATGATCTAACTGTGATGATTTTACAGTGTCATCGGAATGCTGCACAATAAGTAAGACGATGATCATGTCCCGTAGCGTATTTGGGTTAAACAATCATTTACTTCGACATAGTCAACTATAAGCTCCATGACACCGGCGAGATTGTAAAAATTTTGTCTATTTAACAGTTTTATAACTAAACTTTTATATACTTAGCAGATGCCACAGACAGATTTGCATTTCAATTATAAAAATTGTCAGGGTCATGGAAATTGCGTGGTGGAGTCATGGTAACCAGTCTCAAATATTTACTAGTACCATGACTCCTCCTTAGATATATATATATATGTATATAAAATTGCTATAATTTATCTAATTTACTGTTACTCGCTTACACATGATGGTTAACATATGAACAATAATATTATAACTGAGATATTTTTAATACATGATTGTTGAATTGAATGTTAAAAGAAGTGGGCATCAGAAAACACCAGGGCCGTGGTCAAGGGGAAGGGGGCAGTTGCCACGTCCCCCGAAATGAAAAATATATAAAAGCCCCATTTTTCATAGAAAATGTGTCTCACATTTGATGGGTAAAGTCACTAAAAAGAAACTATTTTATTATATTTATCAATGTTACTCCAAAGGCTCCCCTTATAGAGAACTTTTTTTATTGCAGACAGTTGGAATCACTAAAGGTATTATGAATTTACAAGCAAAAAATAGTCGGAATAGTTAATTTGCATGTGCTTGAACTATCTTGTTCAGGCAAAGGAAGACCTAAATTGTGTAAAACGTATGATTTATCTGTTGTTTATTAAAAAAATTAAAAATATCCTAAATTCACTTAACTGTTTTAATTATTGGCTACCTTTTTGTCCTCTCTAGCAAAAAATTCTAGCCACACCCTGGAAAACGCCAACATTTATTTGGTTATTTTTATACGATATAATGGTGGAACCTCTCCGTCATGTTTTCAAAATTGAATGTTATTGGTGAAGTCAAAAAACTTTAGCGAAAAATTAAAAAATTGTAAAAAGTAACTCGTGAAATACATGTTTTAGGGTCCATTTTTTTAATATTTTAAAAAATTCCGCAAGGCTTTCGCGCTTTTGATCTAGACTGAGATTTCCCTCTGTCAGAAAATATATCTTGCGTACGCCCCTGATCATTTCCCAAAGTTTGGAATGGTCATGGCACTGCATTCAAGGTGCTACTCCCAAAATTTAGACGTGCGTTTTTCTTTGTCATTGATTCATTATTTTGCTTAAGGGTGGAAAGTATGAGGAACTGCATTCGTTAATCCAAATTATTGATTAAAATTGCATACAAAAGCATCCTTTGCTATAAATTTGTACAAAAGTTGGTACTGCCGATATACACATTGCTTTTAATGAGCCGATTTCTCAATTCTATTACTATTATCTTAATACTTCTCATGATTTTTGTCTTGCATGTTATGTTCATATTTTTGTTTAAATTTTAGAACTTTTCTTCAAAGTAAATTAAAAACATTTTTTAAAAAAAATTTTACTGTCAAGTTTGTCATGCAACTAATTTATTTTTGGAACTTTGACAAAAACCTCAAAATTTTGAATTATTTTCGTTATAATATCAGTCTAATGTTTTTATGATGTTTTCCATAATAAATTATGGGAATGTTTTTGTTTCTTTGAGGGTTTTGACAATGAAAACAAGCAAAAATGTAAAAGAAGATATCGTTTATATTTTTTTTTCAAAATACAAAAAATATTTTTTTTATTAAAAAATGATAATTTTCTGAATATTTCGTGACGTCTTCATAAAAATAGTATTGACATTTTTTCGTTTTATGTAGTACGACTACCATTCCAAACTTCAAGTCCTTAGCACTACTCTTTCAAAAAAAGAGCAGCCCCAAAATAGGCCGCTTCATTGTTAAATCTAGAATTGAATTCGCGGTATATTGCTTCCACCTAAGTCGGTGCAGCACATAGCTGCAACCATTACTGCTTTTTGGAAACACTATATGGTGGGTCGTAGACAAAGCACAGCACGGACTTCGTGAAATATTGCTTTGGCACTGATAGTTTGCATATGTGTTCTCACACAAAATTCGTTACAATTTTTAACCTTTCACTCTTGCGCATTTCTTCTCTAGCAAATAAAAGTATAATGTTTCTTTTAAACAATTAAGGAAAATATATGCACCACAGCATTGCAGATCCCGAAATTTCCATGTGTTTAGATGAGATAAATTAATTATTGATCTTTTCATTTGCTATAACCATTCCCACATATGAAGTCAGAGATGGACATGAACAGAAAAGCCCGGCACCAATTGCCTTGAATGCTGCACTGCACATTCAAATCATTGCTATTTTAGCCCATTGCATGCTCTTTTCTAGTATTCTTGCCAAATCATTTCCTTAATTTTTTCATTTGTTAGATGAAAGTTGGGTAGTTTAAGAAATTAATCATTAGTTGATCACCTAGTTCTTGCAATAATATCAATTTTTCAGAAGGCAGTTCTGGAGAAATTCGTTTTTTGTTTGAAAAGCAATTATGTGTTGCTTGATTTGGCACTAGATTGCAGAACATTTTGTTGACATCAGAAAGAATTTTGATAATCGAACACAGGTCATTGTGAATCTTGAAATCAAGCTCGAAATTGCTTGCATCGTTTATCTTTTAGGAGACTTCCAACAACGGTTTGCTTCACATAATATGCACTATTTTTTGTGAAACTAATTGATTTAAAGCGCAAAATGTGCTGGACTGGACTTTCTAGAAAAAGCGTGGTTTCCAGTGCCTACAGTCAGGGAATTGTTTCGGGTCATTCTAAATATTACTGAATGTATTCTAGTCTTATATTAGGTCTACCTGCGTCATTGCATATTACCCTAATCCTGTTGCTCGGAAGATAATTATTTTTCCTCGTGAGGGAATTACCCTCCTCCATCCTGAAATACCCTAGTAGATTCTTCACTGAAACGCCCTGATAAGGTTAAGTCTGTGTCAAAGTCAAGGTCATTTTAATTTTGCTCAAGCAAATCTTGAAAACAATTATTAGCCCTTAGCAGGATAAGGTAGGTCAAAACGTTAAGATGTAATCACTGCAAGATAAAGAGAAACAAAAAATACATTGGAAACTTAGTTTTATAAATTAGTGTGAGAAAATATTTCTGATGATGATCAATAAAAGATCAAATTGGTGANGTCTATTTCACAAGTACTTATTTGTTCTGAATGTAAACAAGATAAAAAATAAATGTCAAACTTGCTAAAACACTTTACTGCAGTGGGGGTTGAATAATTTTGAACACAACTGTATATATAGTATTTTTAGTTTTGGAAAGCTTTAGACACAATATTTTAGTTTGAGATTGATTAGATATTAATTTTTATATTAATTTAGCTTTTCTAAAAAAATAGAGTGGTCAAAAATGCTAAATGTAAAAGTGCTTGCAACAATATAACATTTAGAATATAAGAAAATGACATTGTGAATCAAAAATGAGCAAAATACATAAAATATTTAAAAAAAATAACAAATTAATGCAAATGTTCAAGAAAACTATATTTCGTTGATTAACTGTAAAATGTATTGAATTTACTTTAAGCAACCTGGAAAAGCACGAATACCATCATAGAGCTCTGCTTCAAAGCAGAACTCTATTGTCTAACGTGAGTACGTGGGATATTTTTTTCGAAGGGATTATCAATTTTACTCAACCCAACACCTTCAAAGTCAGAATATATATTTTCAGATCAGCTCACACATTACAGAAATGACAGGAAACTAGACATAAATACGAGCACATTAAACATTTAAGCAATTTTATTACTACAAAATCTGCACAAGTTGTCACCAGTTGGCCTAAATTTAATGGGGCAGTAAACCATATATAAAATCAATTTAACATTATTTGTTGATGAAACTTCAATGAAAGACTTATTAAATATTTTCATCTTAATTTACCATTTTTAATTTCAGATAATTGGAAATGCATTAAATTCCTTTTTCTTTGTTATGCAGTTTCCCAAGAAATTGCACTTTAGTTTTGTGACTTTTACAGAATTTCGTTTCTCGTGTTTCTCTCTAGCGTCAATTAGTCGTTTCTTTTTGTTTTTAGTATTAATTAACAATGACAATCGGTCAAACTGTGGTCAGTGTTATAATTGCTTGCCAATTTAATGTTCTTTCAATAGCATGTCAGTTTCTGCTTTAATGTCAGGTTGCACATTGCTTTGAGTTAAATAGACGTGAGTGAAAGAACTTGTTGTAAACTGAAAATTTAGTTATTGAGTTTAGATTTTCTACTCTTAATATAAAGTGATTTTAATAGAGAAGAACTCTCAAGCTAATTGTAATTTTTCTGCATTGTTCTACTTATATATCAAGCGCATTTGAGCCAAAAGTTTTTATTATTTTCCTAGATGTGAAATTCAACAATAAAAAGCATCTTTTGCAAAAATTGAAATTTCAATATAATCATTTCAAAAATAATGTTTTCAAATTTATATATATGATGTATGTATATAAGTATAAATATATATATATGTATATATATATATATATAAGTATATTATATATACATATAATAAGCAAATTGTTTTTGATGTTTTATTTAGCCTAAAAAGCCATTTTTATTGCTTAAACCAAGTTGAGAGGATAAGTTATATTTTACCAAATAATCATTCTGAAGTTTTTCTTGGTGGTTTCTGATAACAGANTGTCGCAGTTCCTCAGCTGTCACCCGAGGATTTTTGTCCACCTTTCGCTTCAGGTACCGGACAGCAGTTGCCGACAGCATCCTCTTTCTGCCGCGCCCAGGTAGCGTTTCCACCGTGCCTTTGGCTTTAAACTTGCGAACTATGCTTCCAATTGTGTCTCTTGAAATATTTAATGTTTTTGCTATCTTTTTATATCCATATCCTCGTTTATGAAGAGAAATGACCTCCTCTCTTGACTTCTTTGACCATTCCCTGGACTTCACCATGTTGCAAAGACACCATTAACTATCAAGAAGGAGCTGAGTATCTCAGGCCTTTTAAATCTGCTTAATTGTTGCTCGTTATGGTTCTGTTCACATCTACAGGTGTGTTTACCACCTGATTGAAAGCACCTGATGGAAACCTCTGTTCTTAAGAGTGGTAATCTTTAAGGGGTTGAATAATTTTGTCAATGACGTAATCACAGAAAAGACATTTGTTGGTATGTTACGAAAAATATTGTTGTAATTTAAGTTGCATTTGTCTATTTCACAAGTACTTATTTGTTCTGAATGTAAACAAGATAAAAAATAAATGTCAAACTTGCTAAAACACTTTACTGCAGTGGGGGTTGAATAATTTTGAACACAACTGTATATATAGTATTTTTAGTTTTGGAAAGCTTTAGACACAATATTTTAGTTTGAGATTGATTAGATATTAATTTTTATATTAATTTAGCTTTTCTAAAAAAATAGAGTGGTCAAAAATGCTAAATGTAAAAGTGCTTGCAACAATATAACATTTAGAATATAAGAAAATGACATTGTGAATCAAAAATGAGCAAAATACATAAAATATTTAAAAAAAATAACAAATTAATGCAAATGTTCAAGAAAACTATATTTCGTTGATTAACTGTAAAATGTATTGAATTTACTTTAAGCAACCTGGAAAAGCACGAATACCATCATAGAGCTCTGCTTCAAAGCAGAACTCTATTGTCTAACGTGAGTACGTGGGATATTTTTTTCGAAGGGATTATCAATTTTACTCAACCCAACACCTTCAAAGTCAGAATATATATTTTCAGATCAGCTCACACATTACAGAAATGACAGGAAACTAGACATAAATACGAGCACATTAAACATTTAAGCAATTTTATTACTACAAAATCTGCACAAGTTGTCACCAGTTGGCCTAAATTTAATGGGGCAGTAAACCATATATAAAATCAATTTAACATTATTTGTTGATGAAACTTCAATGAAAGACTTATTAAATATTTTCATCTTAATTTACCATTTTTAATTTCAGATAATTGGAAATGCATTAAATTCCTTTTTCTTTGTTATGCAGTTTCCCAAGAAATTGCACTTTAGTTTTGTGACTTTTACAGAATTTCGTTTCTCGTGTTTCTCTCTAGCGTCAATTAGTCGTTTCTTTTTGTTTTTAGTATTAATTAACAATGACAATCGGTCAAACTGTGGTCAGTGTTATAATTGCTTGCCAATTTAATGTTCTTTCAATAGCATGTCAGTTTCTGCTTTAATGTCAGGTTGCACATTGCTTTGAGTTAAATAGACGTGAGTGAAAGAACTTGTTGTAAACTGAAAATTTAGTTATTGAGTTTAGATTTTCTACTCTTAATATAAAGTGATTTTAATAGAGAAGAACTCTCAAGCTAATTGTAATTTTTCTGCATTGTTCTACTTATATATCAAGCGCATTTGAGCCAAAAGTTTTTATTATTTTCCTAGATGTGAAATTCAACAATAAAAAGCATCTTTTGCAAAAATTGAAATTTCAATATAATCATTTCAAAAATAATGTTTTCAAATTTATATATATGATGTATGTATATAAGTATAAATATATATATATGTATATATATATATATATAAGTATATTATATATACATATAATAAGCAAATTGTTTTTGATGTTTTATTTAGCCTAAAAAGCCATTTTTATTGCTTAAACCAAGTTGAGAGGATAAGTTATATTTTACCAAATAATCATTCTGAAGTTTTTCTTGGTGGTTTCTGATAACAGAATATATATATATATATATATATATATATATATTAAGTTGAATTTTTTGATGCATCAGTTTTACTTAGTTAAAAAAGCAATTGCTTTGTATTGCTTATCTCTTATTAGGACATCTGTCAGCATCCATGCGTATATAAAAATAAGTTGCAAAAATTTTATAATTACAAAATTTATAGGACTTCTGTTTCTCAAACTTACTATCACTTTATTAAGTGATGTTGATATTTTTGAAGAAAATCTGGTAAAATCATTTGAATATAGAAGACAAACAATCTGTGGACTCTGAATTTCTCTTATATTATCGTGCATATGGCAGCAATTAAGCACACATTGTTATAAAGAAGAGCCGGCATAAGCTGAAGAAAACCTATTTTGAAGAGTAATTTGTGCTTTCTGAGTACCAATTTAAGAGTAGTCTTCAACAACTAAAAATCAAGAACGGTGTTTAATGCAGCAGTTGCCATCAAATTTATAGATAAAAGAATCTCAATATCATCGAGTTTTCATCAATCACATAGTAGTGTTTGACGTTTTTATATCAGTATTCTCAGTATTTGTTCTTGCTTCACAGTATTGTTTGTGAATCATAATAATGCAGATTCTGTTCTTTATAGTCTTATGTTCTTGTTTTGAATATCATTGGCATTATTTTGAGTGATTGTATTTTTATCTTTATATTGCACCACCAAGTAAGCTGTTTATTGGACTCCCTGTAAGTTTGTATTTCCCTTTGTTATTATATGCAACAGTAGACATTGTTTATGAATTATGATAAATATTTTCATTATTGATAGGAATATACATATATAACTGTTTCTGAAAGGTTCTATATATATAGTAATAATACATGTATGGTGTAATCAAAACTTTGATAGATGTCCTGATAAGGGTTAGGATATGTTGAAAGAATGAATTTTACATAATTATTATTCTTCATTTTTTAAGGCAACACAAAATTGTGATAAAACAAATTACTTTTCCCACAAAAACGCTTAACATGACTCCCTTCGATTTTCGAAAATGCCTTCTACCACAGTTGTCGTCATTTCAGGGATTATAGAAAGTCAATGATGCATCATTAGGCGATCTATCCAAATTTAGTGATGGAGATGTTGAGAATATTTGGAAAATTCACAAGATTGTCTCCAAAACATAAGATGAAACTTCTTTAGATTTCATCAGGAAACAATTTATTGTAGATAACATAACTGTTTAGGTGCATTATATCAAGCATGCTAAACGATATGCAATGTCGGCTGTAAATGGGTTGACTCAATCCAAACTACGAGTTGGGTAATACGTTTCCTATATTTTTGGCTTGGGTTGAGTCAATTATTAAAAAGATATAAAGACATGACATATATCAAAGGATTGGGTCAATATTTCAAAGCAATACGGCCAGTAAATGGGTTATGGAAGGATATAATTTTTAGATTTCAGTATAAGAACATTTACTTTTAAATAGTATTTATCAATTTTTACTTTTGATACATTTTGTATACGCTCTTTACAAACATGTCTACATATACTACAATGGTCATCAGGGTTGGAACTGGGTGAGGTCGAAGATTTTTCTTAAAGTCTATTAAGTCGGGTTAATCAATAACACCTACATTAATTACTGGTTACATTCATAGACCTTAACGGTACTTTGAAAAATTGAACAGTGTATTAACATATAACTGCTTAGTCGCATGACAACCAATGCATTGCAAAGATTTGTTGTTCCGAATACTTGCTAAGTATTTTTGTGAAAACACATGTATTTTTGTTTGTTTTGGTGCAATTGTGTCAAATTTTGGAAGACGGGTCGGAACTACATATAATTCCGGTCGAGTTGGGTCGGGTCCAAAACGTTTGACCCGTTTCCAGGCTCGATGGTAATCAAGCATTGAACTAGTAGCTCCGTCATATTTGGCTCACGATTTGACACAATTTTGGGTTGGATTACCCGCATTAAAAACTAAATAGAACTTGATCAGGATTGGGTCAAATATGATTAGTTGAAATTTGGGTTGGCCCAGCATATCTTGACACATTTACAGTCCTGTTCTAATGAATAACCTTGATCCACCGAAAGTGTTTGTAGTGGATGAACTTATTGTAGAGGTCTTATTACTAGGTGAATCAGNCGCGGTATCCAAATTATATATATATATATATATATATATATATATCAACTGAATCTATTATACAGTGTCCCCCCTCTTAAACGCAGGAATTGATAATATATGAAGAGATTTATACGGATAAACTGAAACTATCCTATTAGATACAAACTATGAAACCGCTTGGTTACAATTGAGTAGTGTTTAATTTTGGTTACATAATGTCATACTGGATTGAATATCTCATGAACATTACCACACCCATGTTTGAAACAAATTCATTGTAGAGATGTTAAAGAGCTGCCATTATTTCATGACGTAAGTTTGAGGGTGTTAATCAAAATGCGTCAATTGCTTTAGTAAACTTGAAGCTTTGACTTCTTAAAAGACTTCCTCGATAAATTACAGGTAAGTAGACATGGAGATTGTGTTAAAACAGAGTTAAATCGATAGAACAAATAAAGCAACACTTAAGGAAGAGTTAAAATGCACAAAACAGTTCGCCTACATACAGGAAATTAACATTTTCACAAATTATTTTCTAATGTGTATCATTTGATTTCAAGTTTAGGCAACGACTTTTAAATTAATTTTATCTACAATAGTTGTTTTTAGAACTGTTGTAATACTTGGGCCTCGTTTGCATAAAAAATAATGTTATTGGTGTGGTTTGCAAAAAATTATTATTTCACTAACCTGGAAATGTTTAGGAATTTTTGAAGAAAATTAATTAATTTTTGATTTTGAATCAGGCGCGAAATGAAAAGACATTGCAACCAAGCGTTTCAATCGATGTTTCAATACATACAATTTACAAATTTATCAATATATTAAAATATTTTAAATACAATTTTCTTTATCTAACGCATTAGAATGAACTCCAAAACTACAAAATTCTAGATCAATCCACTCTTGAACAATTTTCTCATATCTTGTTTAAGGATTAGCTTAATTAAGAAAAAAACAAATGGTAATCAAATTCTACTAAAACTGCATAAATCTAATAAACTAAGTCGCGAAACAGAGTGCTTAAGAATAGAAAACTATATCTTCAAAAATTGTCAACAACTTTGTGGAAAAATACTTGAGTCAGGCTGTTAAAAGAAGTTATTCACTATTCTACTACTTGTAGAAAATGCCTAAGTGTGTCAAAAGCTTTTATCATTCTTAAGGATACGAAGTGCTTGTGCAATGGTTCATGTACAACGCATTTTGAGTATTTTTCAGCCGACAAAAATTCCCTGTAAGCTTTCCAGGAGAGTCTACGTTTATTGAATTTAAAAATAATAATTATAATATATATTTATGTTGAAAGCCAATAACAATTCGTGTGATCAGGTTCTTATACATAAGCACGCTCAAAGAAAACTATAGCTGTTTAGATTCATGTGGGATTTTGTAATGTTGACGATACTAATCGTGAACTTGGTCATCTTACCCATTGCAATTGCGTTCTTCAACGAGGAGGACTCTGGCTATTGGGTGGTCTTCAATTGCCTCAATGATAGTCTGTTCATTGCAGACATTTTGTTTAATTTCAGAACTGGAATAGTGTCTCAACCAATGTCAGCGCACATCATCATCGACTCAAAGGTTCTTTACTTCTAATTAGTATACATATATATTAAGCAAGATGACAGTGTTTTCTTACATACCATGACTAAGATGTGCAGAAATTCATTCAAGCCCAAACGGAATACGAAATTTTATTATAATGCAAAGTTGTATTAAAGAAATTGCAGACTGCAAACGGCCTAAGTACGAAGAAATTGCTTTTGTCCCAATTAGGATTAATTAGAAATACATCTACCTTTCAAAACTTGCTTTATTGGATTTGTAAGAATGCACAATTGTAATGGTGTGGAATTGTAGGAAATCATAAATCTGAGAAGACAATTGTCTGGAAGCATAAAACTATTTAAAATTTTGCAGAAGTGTGCAGGACCGGTACCTCGTCCCAAAATAAAACCTCGAGATCAGATACGGAAAGGGAATGAGACAAAACGGGTCTGGACCAGATCCCTAAATATGCATAATGTCAAGAAGTCCCACCTACTAAAGTTGGTAGATAATTTGATGTGTTAAGGCCTAATAGTTAAGTTGCAGCAACATATTATCAATTTTTGGAATTTCTACCTGGTAGCAAGATTAAAGACCAAGCGACTATGGGAACAAACATGAACCGAGATTAAAGAATGGTTCGGAATTTTGACCGAACATGCACCTATTCTTTTGGATTCGCTAAAATATAAATTATTTGAATTATATATACCCTATTGAAAATGATTTGATGCCCGAAAAATAGTAGGGTTCTTTAGGAATTGATATTTGAAGTATGACCACATGACATGCACCTATATCTGTAAACAAAATTAAATTAAATGAGGCTGCTTAGACGATTAGACACAACTATATTCGAGGATGGTTTATAGTTGATCTCATGTCTTCAATTCCGATGGATTACATCTATCTCATAATTAATCATGGAAAGTCTCGCGGTCCTCAGATTCTCAATGCATCAAGAACGTTAAAGATTCTGCGTCTTACAAAGTTCCTCAGTCTTATGCGATTATTGCGTGTATCCAGGCTAATGCGCTACGCATCACAATGGGAAGAAGTAAGACTTTGTTTGCCTATATTTACATTAAGTACAAATGAATGAAATTATTTAAAAATGTTTATGAATATTTTTAACTTTTGTTAGTTAATGTCATCCTCTCCAACGAATCTGCTACTTGGATTGGCAGAGTATATTCCATTAGAACACAAATTTTCCAACGACTTAAGCACTCGTGTGCATTAAGCTTAATCACTAAATGAAAAATAAATGGATGGCAGATCATATAATCTGATACGCTTAAATATTAAGTTGTACACGGCCCAGAATAAATTTGCATTTGTTGATTTTGTTCTAAGAGAAATTAGAAATTATCCATTTTAAAATTCGCAAAATTTTTCTTCTTTTATTCAATGTGAGATTAAGTGTATTTAAGTGATTTTGATATTTTGCTGTATCAAAGCAAATACTTCATCAATTCGTATGATAACATAAACATTTATTGTTCTAATTCAAATAACTGACACATTCGAAATTTTCATGAAGTACATTAGTGCATGGATTGTAGGAATTTGTTAGTTAAATTTATACAATTAACAATTTTGGAGAGACTACAATATTCCATTTAAATAATTTGCAAATATCTAAGGCAGAAGTGTGAATTTTGTTGTCTAAATCTATATCTATATTCTATTTCCTGTGTCTGTTCCCCTTTGAAACACCTTCCATATTAAATCTATTAGTTGATTAATAGACACTGTTATGTTATGCATAATATTTAAGTTTTGCATTCCATTTTTTATATGAACTTATTAATTTTTTTATAAGAGCACACATTATCATTTCCCCATAAGTACTAAGTTTTCAATTAGTTAAAACTTACCTTAAGCCAATTATTTAAGCTGGAGAACATGTAGGTCTATCCAAAACTATAGTTTAGGGGCAATCTCCCCAAAAATTTGCTTGTCATAAATATATGAATTTTAAATTCCGTTTACAACAACCACACAAACGTTTTCAGTGTATTTGTATCATGGTGTTTTTATAGAATAGTTCAATTTGAAAACACTAGCTAAAATGAAAAACTAAAAGAACAAAGTTATAAAAATATATTGAATTTTTTATTAATTTATTTATAAGAGAAACTTTTTTCTAATTTTTGTATGATAGCAATAGTTTGAAGACTAAATGTAAAAACACCAGCGGTATTTGACAGTAAGACCTTCAAAAATCTTTCAAAATGTGTGTTTTGGACATAATTTATATTTTGATTATTTTAAATATAATCTTAATTTTTATGTGATACTAGTATTTTAAACATTTATCACTATATAGCCACTAGTTTGTTTGGATAACAATAGCGTATGTGTCATAAATATATTGTTGATGAATAAACTTCTGATTCATGTGTGTGAATTTTATTTAGTCTTAGAGTGCCCATTATTTTCCTTAATTTTGTATGGATTCTTTAAAGAATTTAAGTGCGCTTAACCTCCGACCTTATCAAGATATTTAAATATTGAAGCATCGCAGGATAAATTAGTATAAATTATTTCATTTCCGTTTTAAACCTGAGCCCCTTCACTATTCCATGGAGGCTTGTAGTTTTGTGAAATCTCCTGTCGATTAGTGTCGCTTTGTTCATTTTCCATTTAAAAACTTCTGCCTCTGACATAGGGCTCACCGAGTCTCAATGGGTTTGGGAGGTCTACCTACCTATAGAGAAACAGTTAAAGTTCATAGGTGCCCTATCTTTTCAAGCACATTCACCAATAGTTCATAATAGTTTCATAATAGACTTGGAGAAAATCGCTTGAGAATCTGGAAGAAACAATTTGCCCTTTATAAAGAACATAATAGACTTGGAGAAAATCGCTTGAGAATCTGGAAGAAACAATTTGCCCTTTATAAAGAACATAATAGACTTGGAGAAAATCGCTTGAGAATCTGGAAGAAACAATTTGCCCTTTATAAAGAACATAATAGACTTGGAGAAAATCGCTTGAGAATCTGGAAGAAACAATTTGCCCTTTATAAAGAACATAATAGACTTGGAGAAAATCGCTTGAGAATCTGGAAGAAACAATTTGCCCTTTATAAAGAACATAATAGACTTGGAGAAAATCGCTTGAGAATCTGGAAGAAACAATTTGCCCTTTATAAAGAACATAATAGACTTGGAGAAAATCGCTTGAGAATCTGGAAGAAACAATTTGCCCTTTATAAAGAACATAATAGACTTGGAGAAAATCGCTTGAGAATCTGGAAGAAACAATTTGCCCTTTATAAAGAACATAATAGACTTGGAGAAAATCGCTTGAGAATCTGGAAGAAACAATTTGCCCTTTATAAAGAACATAATAGACTTGGAGAAAATCGCTTGAGAATCTGGAAGAAACAATTTGCCCTTTATAAAGAACATAATAGACTTGGAGAAAATCGCTTGAGAATCTGGAAGAAACAATTTGCCCTTTATAAAGAACATAATAGACTTGGAGAAAATCGCTTGAGAATCTGGAAGAAACAATTTGCCCTTTATAAAGAACATAATAGACTTGGAGAAAATCGCTTGAGAATCTGGAAGAAACAATTTGCCCTTTATAAAGAACATAATAGACTTGGAGAAAATCGCTTGAGAATCTGGAAGAAACAATTTGCCCTTTATAAAGAACATAATAGACTTGGAGAAAATCGCTTGAGAATCTGGAAGAAACAATTTGCCCTTTATAAAGAACATAATAGACTTGGAGAAAATCGCTTGAGAATCTGGAAGAAACAATTTGCCCTTTATAAAGAACATAATAGACTTGGAGAAAATCGCTTGAGAATCTGGAAGAAACAATTTGCCCTTTATAAAGAACATAATAGACTTGGAGAAAATCGCTTGAGAATCTGGAAGAAACAATTTGCCCTTTATAAAGAACATAATAGACTTGGAGAAAATCGCTTGAGAATCTGGAAGAAACAATTTGCCCTTTATAAAGAACATAATAGACTTGGAGAAAATCGCTTGAGAATCTGGAAGAAACAATTTGCCCTTTATAAAGAACATAATAGACTTGGAGAAAATCGCTTGAGAATCTGGAAGAAACAATTTGCCCTTTATAAAGAACATAGACAGCTTGATTAAATATCAAAGAAAATTTAACATTTATGAAAAGTTAATATCTCAACCCAGTGGTGTCACTGTACATTTGGGGTCGGACCGAGAATACGGCTGGCTCCTATGCTTTCCCTCAATCCCCACATCCAACTACATGTATTAAATCTCCAGTAACATTTTTCATAGACTGTGTAAAATATTTTATTAAGCATGTTTTCTAATTTTGGGGGCCGATTTTTGTTATATTTATGTAATTCAAATTCCAAACTTTGTGCTCAAATTAGCTTAAAATTGCTTATAATAGGCTTTTCTTGAATTTTTAACAACTAATATTTTTGTAATTTGGGGGTCTGCCCAAGAGATGGGCACGGGCCGGGTCCGTTACGGACAAAAGACAAAATGAATTGTAACAAGCTCGTAAATATACATTTTTGAAATCTTAATATTAGCACCTATCTAGCGTTGTGTAACTTTGCATTGAAGAAATATGTCACCCAAGCAACTTCTGCTCAGTCAGAAAGACATTGTAGTCAAATTGGACTTAGTGTTATAGCCAAAAACTAATGTGTTGAAATAGATCAATAAAATTTGACGGGCCGAAAAAGCTACCAAAATTCCAACAAGGGCCGAAACGGGCTTGAAATAATAGTTGACGGGCCGGGCATGAAAAATACTGCCCGTGTCCATCTCTGGTCAGACCAAGACGCCTCTTGGTTTAGCGTGGGCGCAACCCTCAGTGACACCACTGTCTCAAGCAAAAAATGGTTCTAGAACCGACGTCCCTAAAAGAAAAACTTCGCTCTCCCTGACATTAGAACCTGACTCCTCCACTAATACAAAAAATGAAATTATTATATTTTAAAATTTTTCTAGTTAACATTATCGTCCGCAATGAACCTGCTACTTGGATTAGACGTTTACATTCAATTAAAACACTCATGCCCAACAATTTAAACACTCGTTTCTTTAAATTTAGACAGTAAATGGAAAAAATAGATGATGTGATCTGATACGTTTAACTGTTAAGTTGTGCAAGATCCAGAAGAAATTTGCATCTGTTGATTTCGTTCTATGATAAGAGAAATTAGAAATTATCCATTCGCAAAAATTGTCTTATTTTATTGAATGTGAGATTAAGTGTATTTAAGTGATTTTGATATTTTACTCTGTCAAAGCAAACACTTCATCATATCTTATGATAACAAAGACAATTTCGAAAAAAAATCAATTATTGTTTTCGTTCAAATAACTGACACATTCGAAAATTCCACGATATAAACTGTACATTAGTGCATGGATTATCTGAATTTGTTAATTAAATTTACTCAGTTTACAATTGTGGAGAGATATCTAAGACAAAAATACAAACTTTGTTGTTTCTACAGCTATATCCATATTTTTCTTCCATTGTCTCTTCACTTTTGAAAAAGTATATTTAATCCATTAGTTTATTAATAGACAGTGATATGTTCTAAATAAGTTTTGCATTTAATTTTGTATATAAACTTAATAGTTTTTTATAATATTTATAACTTTTCGTTATAAGTATTACACTTTAAATTACCAAAAACTAATTTTATCAAACTGGAGACCATTTAAACCTATGCAAAATTGTAGTTAGGGAAAATCTACACATAAAGGTGTTTGTATAAATGCGCTTGTCATAAATATATTAATTTTGAATTCCGTTTACAAAAATCACACAAACGTTTTTAGCTTATAAGTTTCATGGTGATAATTATAGGAGAGCTCAATTGTCAATACATAGACATGATCAGGTATGGAATCTATATGCATATTCATATATTTTTGCAATTTCAAAAATACATATTGCAATAAAATGCGTAATAACTTCGTTTTTGGCAACTAAGCCATTTTTTCAATAAAAGAAGATACTTACATCCAGCATATGTTAGTTTTAGTTTAGAAATAGATGTTAAGGAAGTATTTTTCCCTTACGGCAATCACAAAATAGCATTACCCCTTAGGATGCTCTTATGCTCTGCTTTATTAAATTTCATCAATTTAATTTATTAAAGTTTATAATTTTCATCTATACATTTGCATAATATAAGAACCCATGACAATAAAAATAAAATTCTCGGAATCAACAAAAATTGTGACTCATGTCCGAATTCATCTATGAGAAAATTTATTTCTCTCTACAAAAACGATTGCTCTTTTATAAAAAAATGCAGGAATTGAGATGATAATCTCTAAATCTAACCATAGCCTTAACCCTAATTAACTGTTTATTTTTCCTAAAACTAAGACCTAAGAACAGATTTGAAAATGAGCCTTTCTATACCTAAGCCTAGACCTAACAAATTTCCGTAAAGAATAATTTTTGTGGCAATGCCAGGCAATTGCCTGCCTCAAATTTCCTGCTGCTAAAATATCCTAGCTCTCCAACCGATTTCACTAAACAAGAAAAATATTAATTACTAACAGAATTAATCATTCATGAAGAATTTGACACATCTTGATTTGAAACTACATAATTTTTTTTTTGACACCGAAATACTCAAACTTATTCTATTTCTGCATACTTTCTTCCGTCATTTGAGAAGAGAAATAATTGCCTTTTTCATTAATTATGTTTTTCAACCTGTCATACATTGTTCAATGCGTGAAAAATTACCATTCATTCACAATACAACTAACACTTTATTGACGATTTCTGTAATTTGATATTTTGTTAAAAATCGCAAACATTTAAAAATATTCATTGAATATTTTCTAAAGAAATCTATTGTGAGAAATTTTAGTAAAGTTATTTGCATAGAGTTTGGAGAATTGGCTGGAGTTTTTTGCTTAATAAATCACTTACAAATAATGCAGCTTCATTTTGAAAACTCATCTGCTTACGTTTAATGTCGAAAGCATTAGATTTTTAAGGAAGCTTTTTATGCATGTAGATAGATTAGGATGTACGGATGTGCGACATCTAACATATTAATAACTCCACGAAACTTCTCTAAAAATATATTAGCAAATTTTGAAGTTGCCACCAAGTCCCCTTGATGGCAAGCTCTCGGCAAACAGTTTGGAAGATTTTGATGCAGATAACAAACACAATTAACAAATTGTCAATATAAAAGAATTGCAAGATCACATCTTTACTGAAAGAAAAATCCTAATTAATAAAATGCTAAAGAAATGAAATGCTTTGAAAAAAAAAGTTGGCGAAGACTTTAGTATACCAGCTTGTTCTTTCAAAAAAATGCGATATAATCACATGGCTGTTAATATTTTTGCCATAACCTTGAATGCAAACTACAACTAAAGCTTATGGTACGTGTAACTGGCAATATAAAATTATGTAATTAATATTATCTTGAATCCATTTTGCTGTTTTAGTTTAAGTATTCTTTATTAGCGCTGTAATAATAAATAATAACGGTTTATTATAATATATTTGTAGCATTGTTTAAATTGTAGGAAGGCCATTATCAAATGTAAACAAAATTATTCAATAAAATATGCGCAATTATTGATTTTATGAAAACAAACTATTCAATAACAAGAATTAAATGTTGCGACTTGATTTTCATAAATATTGTTAAAGCATAATATCCATAAATAGGGAAGCATCCCAAACCCGATCCCTATCTCTCCACGATCTGTATGTATTTTTATTCCTCCACTTCAAACATTCTTAAAGTGCTTCATCAGTTAATATTAAAATCTCAGAGTTATAATTCCATCGTCAAAAATATATTTATATGCTTTCTTCAAAGCCTATCTTTTAAGATAGGTATATACAGCGAATTTATGCTGTTTTGATAATGTAATCCTATATTGCTCCATTGAAGCATTGTAGTATTAGTGCTTTACTAGTATAATGAAGTATAGTTTTAATAATTTATCAGAAAAAGCTTGTCACTTGAGTTCAAAAGTTACGTAATTGTTTCTTTTCCCAAGATAAATGCAAGAATGACGTTGTCAATTAACTATTTTAAAAGTTCATAGACTGCTAAAATATATGAATATATACAATGCAATGCTAAAAAAGAAATTCAGTACAGAAAAGTTTGTATATACTTTATATACAGAATGTCAATATATATATATATATATATATATATATATACCCATACTTCACTAGCATATATCAATGGTTCTATGTATGTTTTAGAAGTAAAGAGTGTCATAGACGTAGTAAAATATATAATAAGAAATTCAATAAAATTTTCTTGGCAGTTTCTTTTATTCCTACTTAAATTTTCATGAAAGTAATCACCCAGATATTTAATCACAGTCTTCCTAGATACAATATTTGAATTGAAACTAAGTCTCTGCTGAAGTATATCTTTAATTTCTTGCTCCTAGTTCCTTTACCTCTAAATATAATTTCTTCGGAAATACAAGGTTTCAGTTCTCGCTTTTCATTTTTGTCATTTCAATAATCTTCAAAATCATATTCCGATAATAGCCCTAATTTTCTTCACAAGTATCTCGATAAGTAAATCCAAGGTTTTTTCAGGTCATCCGAATATTTACCCAAACTTACAAGTATAGCAATACACGAATTCATACATTTCGTCTAAGAAAGTAATGCAATATACGAGGTATCAAATATTTTAAGCCTTCACTGTTTATGAAAAGAGTACCATACATATAATTTGATTTTGAATGAATGAGGTTTTAGTCAAATGCTCATTGAAGTCACCGACTCATGTAAAATATGTGTGTTTAGATTTTCAACTTGGCGAGTGCTGCTATCAGGATCCTGAATTTAATTTTTATGATGGTATTGATAAGCCACTGGAATGGGTGTCTAATGTTCCTCCTCCCACGACTTTACAATTTCCCACAGGATTGCTGGGTTAGAGATGACGGAATAATTGTAAGTAACTTATAGTCAAAAGAAAATGCCTTCTTTAGATTTTAAACTCCATTTAGTGCTCATAATACTGTCACAGAAGAGCAAAAATACGTTTTGTTGGTCTAGTAAATATTTTCCCAAAGCTCGCTTTCTGAAACTATATTGATTGAGAGCTGAACTCTCCTCCAAACAATAAAAAAAACATTTCCCATAAGATATGGGAATGTCAATACGATAGTAATGTATAAAAGAGTTCTAAAACAGACTTGTCAACGAGCCGATATTTCCAAGCTCGGCTCGCTTAAATTTTGTGTAAGTTCGGCTCGGCTCGCCACATAAAATCTTTGAATGAGGCTCGTTTTAACTCGGTATTGTTTTAAAAATGTTGTGCTCAAAGAATTTTTTACATAGCGCTTCTTATTATTTAATAAACATTTCTTAAATAAGATTATTGGAAAGGCATACTGACTGCAAAAAATAAGAAAAATCTACATAATCAAATTATCAAGCAGAACTATAAACTTGCTTTGCCTTAAATAGGCTCGTTTTGGGCTCGTTGTATATCAAATACTGTGCTCAAGCTCGGCTCGTTGACAAGTCTGTTCTAAAATGATTTTAATTTCGTAAGATAAATTTTTTTTAAATTTGTAACAAAAATTTTTTCATGTTTACTTGTTTTTTTCGATTTTTAGCGTAATAAATGCAAATTAGAACTTTAAATTGTTGTGACAAGTAAATCAAAAACAGGATTCAAAACTAAAACATTGGCGGTTTTTTTAATATATGGTTTTATGCTAGTAATGCTTGTAACAGCCGATGATTTTACATAGCAAAAAATTTTTTTACGTGATAATGAAAAAGCATGATCAGAAATGATACAGCAAATGTCATTGACGCTGGATGTTTGTTTTCATTACATTTATTCCAAACAAATGTAAGGCAAATGTAACTTTTGTAAATTGCATGTGAGGCCATATGTTGAGTGCTTAAAATGCAGATTGCTGTGTGACTTATTCAATATGTGGGAAACAGAAATTTGCAAGCTGTGTAACAATAAATTATAAAATCTAATGCGTACTAAAAAATGAATGACGCTATACAGCAGACCAGTTTTTATGTTGTAAAAGTGATATTATAATTTGTGTTTAAGCTATGCTTATATTCTAACATTTAATTAAATGTCTATTCCATTTATATGAAACTTTGTCACTGTGGTTTCTTCTGTGAAATTTGGCCTCTTTGATTATAGGAGGTTTAGGTGATTGCCAGCACATTCTCAAAGTAAGGTACGTTTATTCCTAAATTAGTACCATAATAATTGGAGTGGTGGGCATTTAGCCTAACTAAGGAGGGTTATGGCTTGATTACCCGTTTTGAAGGTAGAGACACGAAAGCATTCCATCCTGCCTTGTAATGTGTGAAGATATGAATTGTCATTTGATTAAAGTAAACTGCTATTAAATTTATTTACTAAACTAAGTGAAAAGGCTTTATATTAGAATTTATGTTCACGAGGACGAGGGACATCATACACTAAAAATGCTTAGAAATCTGTTTCAATAATTCACTGAATTACCTAGGTATGTGAAAACCTTAGAATTTTTCGATGCTCTATGCTTTATCAGAACGCTGATATTTGTAAACCCTTTAGAAATAAATGTAAGGATCTAAAACCACCCTAAATATATTTGCAACTTCAAATCAAAGAACTAAAAAATTAGTTTCTTTGAAGTTTTTAAGCCTATTTAAAAAATATTACCTGTAATTTAAGACCATTTCTGTAATTTGGTGATAACAGACTCCAGCTCTATCCACCCATATCTATCTGATGGATCCACTATCCCACTTCATTATCTGTAAATAACTAATTTTTAATAGTAATATTTTAATGCAATTGACTTTAGCAGCAATTATTCATAAATATTACATACATTTTGTTAGCTTCGAAATATTGGAAAGTAAACAAAACTAAGTATTCTATTATTTAGTTACAGGGTTGTGTTGTCGTGTTACGTGGAGTGGGATTGGCCAAGAAAAGCTTCCCACTCTTCCCATGGGCTCAGTCGTGGGACGAAATTTTGCCGAAATGTCCTTTCTAAATGGGTTTATACAGGATTGCCTGGAAAAAAACATGTAATGTTTTAAACATGTTTGAAACGGTGTTTGAAACACCTGCTTTTCCATTGTTTTTCAACATCTGTTTTCAGAATATTTCGGCACCTCTGTATCAAATGGTGTTATCAGCCTAAAACAATGTTTTGAGAAATTCCCATTTAATTTATATGTTTCCTACCTTTAAAAATTAAGACATGCTATAAATTCAATATCGGTATCAAACAGGGTTGTCTCTGGACGGGGGATGTACCATGGGACGTTGGGAATGGAACAGAAAAAACTGTACCACGATAAGCCTGTTTAGTTATCCTTGTCAACAATCTATTTGAATCTCATGTTCCTCTATTTATATATTTAACAATTAACTTATTGTGTTAGCAATTAATCTTTAATATTTATGAAGTTATATAATATCTATGCAGCTATATATGAAATTTGCATATTAATAGCATATTTCAAGAAAATCCTTGAAATGTATTTAATTGATGAAAAAAATAACTAGGAATTTTTGAATACAACTCTTACCTTCATTGTACCTGATTGTAAAATTAGTTATCAAGATTTACATGTATTTTTAATAATACATATACGTATATAGCCTGCAATTATATTTTATTGATAGATTTCCGGTTGAATCGCAATATTACCACCTTTTAAAGTCATATATGTATATTAAATCGAGAATGTTTATTAAGTGTTTTTCACTCCATAGGGAACAGCGAGTACCTTAAGAAACTGTTTTTGGTCTTGTGTAACTAATCCAATACGCAGATATTTGTATTGTAAATCACAATGTTAGCCCAATACAAATTAACAGCAAATATGAACAAAACCCAATTTATTGTCTTTACACCCAATGAAACACATGCACTTGTAAAAAATGTTGAAATAAAACTTTCAGCTGACTTCCCACTTATTAAGCCATCAGAATTTCATTCGAAAGAAAGTGCAAAGAATGGCCGAAGACATCCAATTTCTAAAACAGATTAAAGGGATTACTAAGTGTAAGGCATTGGTAGAAGCACTGGTGCTGATTCAACTCAGATATTTATGAATATTACTTTTTTTTCTACACAAAAATGGTAGTCAGAATATAAGAAACTTGTGCAAGTTCTTTTGTCATCACTGTACCGCAAAAAACACCGCATTGCATCTTACCCGTCACCAGTCAAGTACCATTTTATTATTAAATATTAATATAAGGGTAGTAAAGAGTATTAAATAAACAAAAATAATAGAAAACAAACGAAAACAGCAGTTGACAACGATCAAGTTCCTAAACAGAATTTAATATTAAGGACAAATTAAAACAAAAACACACATGAAAGTATAACGGAGATATGACCACTAACACAAAATGAATGAAAAACTAAACAAAGACGCTAAACAAAAACAAAACAAAGAACTAAAACCAAAGTAATGAATTAATAGACACCCATACACACAGACTTACCGAGGCGTTAAAAAGGGCGAAACGAAAAATCTAAAAAGCTTTACGGTTAAGTTTAAAATAATATATACATACTTAAAAAACGTAACAGTCGATAATGATGGCTGGTCTTTGGGCAGGACAATGCTTATTATAATGTACTCTATTGTTATGTAGAAATGTGATGTGCTTAGTAAGTCTGAAAATATTTGAAAGTCTGCTGGTTTTTATGTTATTCTGGCTGTTGCAAACCAACATATACTCGGCTACAATAAAAATTTAAATTTCTGGCGTAATTGCAAAAATTTGCGTTTTTCATTGTTTTTTTAATTTTTCCCTGTGTGTTTTTTTATTGTTTTTTATTGTAATTGTATTAGCTTTGTTTATCTCTTTGTGCATTCTGTATATATTAGGCTCTTGAAAATACTTTGTATATATTTGCAAAGTGTATGTATATAGAATGTGTATATAGAGAGAAAACTTTTAAATAAAGCTATAAAGTGTATATATATATATATATATATTGCAGGTATAGCATTAATTATATGAGAATATGCATTTATAGCGTCCATTAATAAATTAGTTCATTTGGTGGCTGCAAGAATAAAGTAATTAACGAAAAAATTATGTTTACAACAGTTCTCATTTCATAATTATTTAATGATATATAATATTACATATATTATCATCAAACATAGAAATAAATTCAGCCAGATAATTGCGTTTAATATTGAAAATGTTATAAACTTTGATGTTCTATTAACTTATTTGCCAGTCAAATGCAGAAAGATAACCACGTTTGAACTCATCTTTTATCCTAACAGGCGTCCGATAGGCTAACCTATGAGTTAATCACGATTAAACAGCCTCGAAATTAAAGATATCTACATCAAATATTCAATATTATTTTTACAAATCAAATTGATTACATCAATATCTTTATAAAGACAGATGAGTATGCATATTTGACGTCACTCAAAAGATCAGTAACGGGACAACTTGCTTAAAGGTCACCTGAATAATAAAAAAAAATAAAATTTTTTAGAACGTTTATTTCAAAAATTATATTCCGCAAACTACGAATTTTGATCTACATGTACTACCATAAATTGTTTATGACTATTTTAAAAATAAACTTTTCAAACCTTTTCCGTGAGTTGGGTCAACCTACAGTATGATTGGGGGTTTCTTAGTGAATTCAATGTAATATCAAACCTACACCAAAATTAATGTAACATTCATACATAGATAGTTTAGTCAAAACATTGGACAGAACAGTATAGCTGGGCTCTATTTCGCGCCATGTCCCATATGCTATGCATTGGATACGGTCAAAAACCTCCCCAAACACCGATGGACTTGTGGCTGGTAATACTTTCCATGCTTTCAGGGGCTACTTGCTATGCACTCTTCATTGGACATGCCACCAATATGATTCAACAGTTTGATTCTTCAAGAAGACAGTACACAGAAAAGGTTTTCGTTGTTGATTAATACTAATTTACAATAGTTAACTTTCAATTGCAATAATACATCTATGCGTACAAACAAAGTGTAATATGACTCTACTGCAAAAAATATCCTCTATTAATATTTCCACAGCTATGCACCATTTGAAGAATTACAAACGACTTGTTAAGGAAATCACAAGAAAAACATTTAAAATGTAAGTTCTTACTTATCTCAGATTAACTGTCTGTCGTAACAACACACAATGTAAATATTATTGATTCAAGTAAAGGTATAAGCCTTTTACATATTACTAAATAAACATTTACAATTTAATTAATAATTACGAGAGCGTTGATAGGATTGACATGCGTACATTATATATATATATATATATATATATATATA
>CABFPE010000352.1:496697-521834 GCA_900660155.1 Hofstenia miamia | reverse complement strand
TACAACAATACATTCAAATCATAAAATTGCAAGGAATAAAAATTATTCTATGAGAGTAAGTCATTAGTTGAACGAAAATTCATGATTTTCTCAATTGTGTTCAAGGGTCAAAACAAGATTAAATTGCTCAATATGTTTATTTGTCCACAGGTTACTCTCTTTACACTCGAGCTCATCTTTAATTTTTTAAAAATTAGATCCTTTGCTTAAATGTGCTTTAATTGATTAGAAATTTCACGCATTTAAATATTTTGTTGGCTTTTATGAACAGCATAATATTTAAGCTTAATTGTAAATAGGCACCTACAGAATACAAATGTGGAACTCAATTGAGCACACATTGAAATTACAACTTTGGAAACAACTGATCCTAAAAACATGATGTTTCTGCAATGGTTTTGATTAGGCATAGACGACTTCAGGACGTGGGAAGACATATATTAACTCGTCATTCTTCAAATTCAATTGATCGTTTTTAGCATGTATACAAATGAATTTGTGTTTTGCAGGCCGAGTACATTACCTCTCAATGGGTATTCATTCTAATGGACCAATTAATTGGATAAATGGATTAATATCTTCATAATTTACTGGTTTCTGGAAAATATATATTTTTTCAAATAACTGTCTACAGCAGAATAGGTAATAGATCAGATAATTTTTTGAGCTCAATCTGAACTGTTCAAATTTGTTTATAAACAAACCTTCAAACGGAGTTTTGCTTTAAATCGAAATTTCATGATTTCTGGATCTTGACCCGAATGATAAATCTTAAATTGAAAAATTATCTGCTTGGCTATATTAACAATTGTGTAAAAGCAGCGTCATTTTGCAGCTTACGTAATTAGTTTGACGAAATCAGAATTTCGATGTTAGGTGCGGCTTTAAAACAGCATGAGATTTGATTAAATTTGAGGATGAATGCTGGCAACAATTTCTGCTCATTATTAATTTTAGCGCCTTTGTCTCTTAATGAAAACTGCGAATTTGCTTCAATTTTGAAATTTATGTCACAATGGAAAGGCGGGAAAATGGATTATCTCCTTAATTAAATTATGCTCTTATAAAATATCTCTTATAATAATTTAGATAATTATGAGAAACATTAAAAATATTACGAAATCATTTTGCAAGAAGAGAAATTTATATGGGGACATTTTTAAATGTAAAGGTTTTTGTTGTACACTGTCCAACCGAATACCAAATCAAAAATGGCAATTGAATATTTATTGTTGTTTCACAAAAGCACCAGGTCCATTAGAAATGGAATTTAAAATATTGTGCGTTTTGAAATAAATTGGACTATTGCTTACGTCATGTAGAATCTATAACCATTTTTTCTTTCAGTAACAGGAAATAGTAAATAGATAAAATAAAGTTTTTATTTTGGCAAATTATGCAGTTGCACGATATTAATTTAAACCAATTTACAGAATTTAACTCACAATTATACTTTGGCCATTAGATCAAGATACAGTTAGTTTACATTCAAATTGAATTCTGTATATATATATATATATATATATATATATATTATGGATAATGAATTTGCAATTGCAATTATTGGGCTGAGAATATTTCTTGGTCAAATCTAAATGTCCGGCCAGGTTGAGGTTTGACCTGATGTTCCTTTGTAAGTTTTTTCAAGAAACATTAGTAAAAACAATTTTAAAATTATAGTTTGTCCTCGGCAGTGGGAGGCCTGGAAACGGGTCAAATTTTCTGTAAACCCACCCAAGCCTGCTCGAATTATATGTAGCCCGCTACCCGCTCTAGAGGTCGACGGTTTTCAAATTTTAACTTCGGTTCGGATCGGTTTTGGGGCAAAAACCGCGGTTTCGGTTCGGTTTCGGTTTTGTTCTGTAATGAAAACATATAATTTCGAAGCTATATTTTCTTATGGTTTTACAAGATTAATTTCAAGTTTTTCTTAGTCTTAATGAGAGAAGAAGCATTGACACCAGAAAGACTGCACCGCTTCTTGGTGATCGTGCTCGATCCAATTAAACCCATGCTTTCTGATGACACATTTGTTGCTTGAATTGCCAACCACTTTTTCGCCATTAGCAAAAGCTTTGGCAGTATTACACAGCTACTAATTACCAGTCATTAAAAACCGTTTGAAACCGTGCTAGTGAAAATGAGTCGGTTCGGTTTCGGTCTGCGTGAAAACCGCGGTTTCGGTTTCGGTTCAGCTTACCGTCGACCTCTAACCCGCTCCGATCCGACCCACTCGTATTTCTAAATTAATTTCAATTGTCACCAAAACGTTAGCCTAACACGATTCAACAAGTTTCCACCCCTCTATTGTGTATTGTATTTATGTGGAAATTCCTGTACAGTCCACGTTTTAGTACAAGGAATCTGAAATTGGATATTGAAATATTAAATTATAATATTCCCGCGGTCTATGGCTCCGCATTTCATGCAAGTTTTTCAAAATGTTCGAAAGCACCGACCCTCCAATCTGCTGCCTGATTTACCCAGTAACTTAGTTTTATCTTTGCTTGGTAGGCCTATCCATCACCCAGAAATGCAAGCGGGGCGAATATTTTAACTGATACGCGGCTTGACCCACAACGTTAGGTGTACACCTGGTCCACAAACTAGCCGTTGTTCACTATGTGCCATAAAATAGCTTATGTGAAGGTATTGTAATTTTCATTAAAATTTCACTTCCTGAAAATTTGTATAGGACTGCATTTACAATTATCTATTCATAAAAACTTAAATCTTTTGCTAAGACATTTTTGTTATATTCTAAATTAGTTCGATGAAATAGTTGAGTATGACATATAAAGATTTAAATTTTAATAATCATGCCATTTTTGCGTAATGACCATATGTACATGTTTCGAAAGCTGTGACTTTTCATGACAAATTCTTGAAATAGTTCGTTTGTGAATTTATTTTGAGTACTAATATGTAATGCAATTTTTCATACTAATATCATTTAATGCGGTCGGCGGGGTTCGGCCGACTTATAGCCACCATCCATTCCTTCCTCTCGATTCTAAGCATAACTTAAGTATAGTAAATAATTGAAAAAAACTTCTGTTAATATATTTATTGAGTTGGATAATTGATGAAAAATTGGGTGTTATTGGGGGCATTGCATTCCATTTGGCAAGTTTTTGCTTAAGATTCTGTTGATGTATTTTTGAAAATCTAATTTAAACAACTAGTAGATTTTGGTTGTGACCGTAGAGATATCATTAAGATTATTTTCCAAGAGTTCCTCGAATGCCAAAAACATTTATTAACTAAAAATAATGGAAAAAATGAAATGAATTTCGTCATTAGATATGTGCAGTTCTGAATGATGTATATTATTCCTTGCATTGGAAATTTAAATGATAACCTTCTTTTCTTAGAGATTTGTTTGCTGGCAAAAATAAAGCGAACAGCAAGTATACGTTCTGAAAGTTATTGTAATCTGTATTCACTTGAAGTCAATGATTTCAATGAAGTCTTGAATGAATTTCCTTTAATGAGGGATAAGATTGAATGCGTCGCAAAAGATCGGCTTTCAAAGTTAGGAAGAAAATCCAGCATAATTGAACACAATCGAGCTAGGAGGTAACTTTTTTAGAAACTATCGTCTTTTATTGGGAGTATTTATAATGTATCTCTAGATTGCAGTAATTTTGCAAGTTTAAAATTTTGGGGTTTCTATCTTATTTTAATCTTTGAAAATTTTATTTTTCAATCTGATTATAACATCTTTCTATATCGATAGATGGCGCTAAATTTTTATATTTGCAAAATTCTACTTTTATTATTAGCATATGCCTGCTGAATAAATGCAGTGATTTAATGGAAATTTCGTATATAAATAAAGTAGCTTATGCCTTAACGAAGGATTCATTACAAACTTAGTACTTTGAAATCGGTGTTCCACTTACAATTTCTTCATTAAGTTGTTACGTAAGAGTGCTTGAGGCTTATTATCTTTGAGAGTTAAGTGCATAAGCTCTCATATTAACACAATCTAAAATGTTTCACTTTTTGTCACGAATTTTGTGTTAGCTGAGTTTTATCTTGTTAAGATTTCCAAGAATTTCTATCAAAATCTATTTTACTTTACTAAAATTGACATTTCTATTATATAATATTTAGATTAACTGCTATTGAAAGATTGCATAATTGAAAAGTGATTTAATTTCCAAACTACTAATGGCCTAAAACAACGATGTTAAATGCTTTAGTTAGTAAAATTCCTTTCTATGCATTTAATCTTTGTGGATGTTATGGCTCCAAAAATAAATATTTTTGACATAATTAAAAATTTTACTGAAAAATTGAAAACTGGTTAAATATTTAGATATCTTTTGAATTGTAGTAAATATGGATCCTTTAGAGTACTTTCTGCATCAGACGAATTCGAAATCAGTGAATTTCAGCATCATTTAGTTGATGAAGTCAATGATACAGTCATAAGAAAACTTTCTTCCATGCTTGAAAGCAGCCGAACTTCGAATTGCTGCTCCTGTTCCCATTCACAGGCACACAGTTTCCAGGATCTCTCTAAGATTTAGTGCACCTTTTTCTCCAGATAGTTTTATCATTGTTACTCGACCCTACGCTATAGTTTGTAAAAATAGTTTTATAGTTATTTTGTTTAGTAAAATATTTTAAAAACACGCAATGAATTTTTTGGTTTTTGATGCTTACTACAAAATGAAAAATCCTGACGAAAACAAAGTTTCGATACATTAAGATTGTTGTGATAAAATTTTTATAACATGAAATATGATGTTATGAAAATAGTCTGAAACCGTACAGTTCTAAAAATTGGAAATAATCTTCATTAAATAGATGGAATAATTCAAAAATTATTTCAATTAGTGAACAGTTTTGCAATCGTCATGAATTTTGTTTTGCAAATGTTATATGGACAATATTTCAAAAAATTATGGAAATTGAGGCAATCTAATTTACAATCGAGGAGAAAAAAATTCCATAATTTTGAAATTTTGTCATTAATAATTATGAAAGCAATCTTAGATTTGAATTATCCATAAAAACAGCACAGCCTTGATATATCATATATTGTCTTTAACAGATCTTCGTCGTTTGAGGTGCATTTTGCAACTCAGAGAGACTTAGCTTCTATTAAACGTGTAAATTTTATGATTTTGAATTGAAATTTAATGACTTTTTAAGTTAGTCAAAATTGATTAATATGCATTTTGAGGTCATGTGAAATGGAAGTTTTTAATGAAAAAAATTTTCAACAAAAATTTTAAAATGTACATAAAAACATTTACTAAATTATGTCATAGAACATTTAGAAGCGAAAAATTTTTTCTAATTAGCAATGGCCATTTTCAGGCCTTCTAAAGTTAGCCTCCACTTCAATAAAGTTTCTACACCTATTAGATACTTTCACGTATTGCAGTCAGTCTCAGTCTTCAATTCTCCAAGTGTGGGGCTTCCGAGCATAAATTTTGGATTTCAAAAATCCCTAAAGATAAAAATTACACAAGGAAAAATTGGTTGAGCGCAGAGGCCATGTGAAATCTCTAATGCGTGAAAATGTATGATTAGAGAATGCAGCTAAAATCAGCAATAATGGATGCGATCTAAAACAAAAAACTACCGTATAAGATAAACAAATAACAACAAACTAAACAGCATCTTAAACAGGTTTAAAGATTACTTTCGCGATATTCGCTGAAATTGGAAAATTAAACGAAAAACTGAGGTCGTTGCTTTGTTCGTCAGATCTGGCAACAAGCAGCCTTCTACTGCTTCTTTCAATTTTTAAAGCAACATAATTGGATAAAGGGAGCTTTAAGGAGGCGAAATCTGAGACAATATAGGAAAAATGGTGAGATGCTATTTATATTGTGTAACGCAAAACTTTAAGCGCGTTAATCTATTTCTAAATCATATTCGATTTGTCTTAAATTGCTTCACAAACATTAGGTCCAAAGATATAACAAAATACTTCATATATTAAAGACCACCCTAATATATATATATATATATATATATATATAATTCCAATCATTTTAAAACGATTCATTCGTAGATAGCTGAGGTTGCACCTCAATAGCTTCAATGGCTTTTATATGTTCAAATTGATGACAGGGTAGCAGTGCTACTAGTATCGGCCTTCTTGATATTTGTGAATAATGGTACGTTCACTGCATCTCTGATTGTGTGAGGTCTACAAAAATATAATGCTTTTCACTGCATTTACATGCATTTTGTAATTTATATTTCGCAATCAATTTGAGGGAATATCATTTCTCAAGTCATTAAAGCAGCATACATTCCATTTCGGTTAGTAACTGTACTCATGGTAAGTAAACATATAACATCCTAATTGTCAATTGATATTAATTTTCAAGTATGCTGATTGTTTTGAAGCATTATAATGTGATGATAATCAAGATTGCTTTAGGCAGAATTTCTCTTGATCCAGGAACCTACTGCAAAAACACATTTCATATTTCTTAGTGTATTGGAAATATTGAGTAAAAACATGCTTTTGCTGAAAATATTTCAGTGGGACTTGGACTATTAGTGATAAGCCTGGTACCAAGAATTTCAAAAAAATTCTTATAATTCTTGTAAAATTTGTGATATGATCAAATGAGAACATAGGTCCAGAACATTTCATAGTACTGGGACCAAATCCATTGGAATGAGTAAAAGCAAATTCAGGTTCTGCAGAACTTAAATTTATGTGCACAGAAAATATATTTACATAATTGTCTGAAAAAGTTAAGTACTTAGTACAGCAAGATGTTTCTTTAACTTGATATGTTTTTGTTGCGAAAATTTTTTGTGCTAAACATTCATTTTTAAATGAATTCGTTACAAAGTACATTGCTAACATAAAGTTAAATATTACTTCAGAAACTTTGAAATTTGACCGAAGCCTCGAAAAATATTGATTAAAACACATGCCTTTGATAAAGATCCACCTCTTTTGAGTAAATATTTTTTTTCTATGCAACAATCTTTATATGTAATTTACCAATTGGCAATATCTCGTTAAAAAACGTTGAAGTCCTCTAGATAAGAGGCAACTTTTCTAGAAAAATATTGTCATTATTGAGTGTAATACACAGCTATAAAATATTATATGTTGAACAAACATGAAAAAAGTTGTTAATACGTACTCAAAAAGTAAATGAACCTGTAACGCAATTTTTGAAACCAAGTCACAAGCTACATTATGCATTATATTCATACAAAGCTACATCATTTATACAAAAAGCTTCTGTTAAGTATATTTAGATGTACAAACCTAACACAATGCACTGACGAATTACCAATTTTGAATGTCTTCTTTCATATCAGTTGTCATATGATCATAAGTCTATTTTAAAATTATTACATAAAAACTTAGTAGAGATTAAATATTTGCATAAAACTACAATTTAACCAATATATCGTTTTATGCAATAGATGTATCAGTCAAATGAGTATAAAGCATGTATATATATCTAAAAATTATAGTTGGTTCATTGGTATTTCTACGCAGCTTATATAAACAATGCATACATTTCAAAAAATTTAAAATTTACTACATCTGAATACTTCAGTCAATTATTTCAAATCATGAAAAACATCAAAAAATACTTTAAAAACATATTGTGATTCAGGAACTATTTACTCAAAGAGAATACAAATAGAAAATAAAGTTTCTTTGAAACAAAATTTATCAGATATGTGACAATTTTTGCCTACATCAATACTAGGGCCTGACAGTCTAAAATAACAGCTGCATACATAATTTGATAAATAACTTTAAAAACTTTAACATATAAGTGCCCCTTTACTGTTCTTGCTGCCAGGCATGACACACTTAAATTGTCCGTAATATTCTATTATGTATTAAATTTGATTTGATGAATAATCTAGCAGAATTAATTGAAGCACGGTACGAAAAATAGATGTGCCGGTTTGTAATCAGTTGAAACACGAGAAAATATCACGGGTTGGGGCCAAGACCGGAACTGGAAAATTGAATACAGAATGGGACCAAGACAAAAAATGTTTAGCCCGGTGTGTCTCTCGAACCATAAAAAAAGATCATTTAAATAGGCATTTTAGATCGGGAGGACTTATGCAATAGAATTTTTATATATTACTAAGATCAAACTATCCAAAAATAAGTAAAGCGATACACAACAAAGAAAGATCAACTACTAAATAAAGCTGTTTTATAAATTGCATGCAATGTTTAGCAAGTGCAGTAACATTAAATTTATTTCTATTATTGTTATACTGGTATACCTAGCTTCAAGCTAGCACATGAAAATATATATATATAGAAAGAGATGGAATGAGGGAGAAAACAAAAGAGAGAAAAAAATGAGAGTGCGAGAGAGCAGAGAGGCTTTATATATATATATAAATATACATAATATATAAATATAAAGAATTTCTTTTTGGATTTATTTTTGTTGCCCACATCTACTCCTCATCACTACATTTTTGCTCAAAGTTAGCAGTAAAATATTGAATATACATATTTCTAGCTCTATCTAGATAAGTAACTGCCTTAGCCATGGTCATCTGCGATCGGCTAGCTCATTACAATAATATGCCAGCCGATCACAGAAGCCCATGCTTCGGCTGAATTCAGTCTTTCGAACGTATGATAGTCACATATGTAACTTGGGAAATGTTAACCTCAATGAGTAAACGATTTGAGTAGACATTAATTAGCTATTTCATCTGAACTTGAAAGGTATTCTTTGCAACTGTGATTACTTTGAATGTCAAAACTAAGTCAAGAAACAAACTTTACTTCAAATCGATATGAAGCAGACATTATCTGCTACAGCCAAGGACAATTAGAATACATTCGAACCAATGAAATATAGCTAAGAAAGTGGGCTTGATTTAAAACTTGAATATTTTATAGTAGAAATATACAAATTATGCAATGCAATGAAAACTATTCACGTATTGTGAAAATATACTTATGTTTCTCAATACAATAATAAGCGACATGTACTAACTAATACTCTCATTTGCATTTATAAATGTAATTTTTAGATAAGTTGATACCATCAGAGACAAATAAAGAACGATTTTCAATATTTGGGTGTAAATGAAAGTTATTAAAATAAAATTTTTTATATATTATATATTTGTAAGGCAACTATTGGAAAGGGTCCTGTTACGCTAGTTTCTGCTACAAGGCTTTGCATTAAGTATTCCGTCTAAGGTACCGCATGAACAAAATGTCATAACAATATATATACAATAAATTTATTGTTCACATGAACACATGAAGCAAGTTCCTAAAATTATATCTACTTTTCCAAAAGGGGAATCCTTTCGTGAATCAATTTACTTTTGAAAAATGAATTATACACCAGGTAACACAGTTATAGTAAATTATATCGGGGTAATTCAGGTAGGTATTTAACCGTAGCTGATTGAAACACAAACTGGGTTTATAATTTTAAATGACCTCTTTTAGTCCTATATGCATTCTGGTTATTAGAGCTTTAAGTTATTTAAAGTAAAATGAAGCTAAAATTATCCGAATAACACTACTTTTAAAAATTAAAAATGTCAGACTGCCTATTTTTTTGTTTGCTATGCCTAAGATATTAATATAAATATTTTTCTTAGGAGAACATTGGCATCTATATCCACTAGTGTTACTTTTATGTAACAGATCGATTTGTTGTAGAAATATTCTAATTATTTCCATGCTTAGTTTTGGAATAATTTGACCGTCGAATGCCCATGGCAACAACATCTAACCTGAGGTATTATGTGTTCTAAAGATAATCTGTCGCAAAGTCAGAGGTTGATGCGTCGTACACAGAAGAAAGTCAGGTTGCAATTTTTTGTAGAAAAGGAAAAAGGAGACAATCTTCCGTTGTTTTTAGATTATAAGTATCTTCATTAGTTCGTGAGTTATAAGTGTTTAAAAAATTTTTGCTGAAGTCATCACAGCTTTTGAAAATTCTTTAATGGTTGGCATGTGTATTTAGTAGACAATTTAATTTTACTCAAATATCGAATACTACAATGTCATCAAGATATTAAATTATCCATTTACATCATTAATATTGGACTTAATTCATGCAATAGTTTTTATAGCAATATTTCATCATAGTTTTGAAAGGAACTATATTATTCCAGGAAATAAACGTAAATAACATTATGAAGGCATTTAATTGAATAACAATGTCTCGTAGTATAAATGAAACAAAAAAGTGTTAATTTTTTTCTTATGTACTGAAAACTATGGACATTCTAATCATGATGATTTTAAGAAAGTGAACGATTTTAGGGAAAGCAACACCAGGCCTAGACCTGAGCTATGATTTGCTCCAATAATTTGGTTCTATTGCAAACGATGGTGGAGGAATGCATTGAATGATCCACTCTGGAAGGTATTAGAAAAATTTGTTTTGACAACAATTGAATTAAAAATAATAATGTTTCAAAAATAGTAATGCTTTGAAAATTTATATTGCCATTCTATAGTACAAGCAATGCACATATTGTTTTACTGCTTAATTTGTAGTCCTAATTATCTTGCAGATTCTGCTCTTTTGCTTCTCTTAACAGAACATCGGCACCATTTGAAATGAGAATGTTAGCAAGTGAAGCACCCAATCGGAAAGCAGCTTTCTGTAAGCTTAGTGGAACTGTAGATATTTGGACATCAGTAAGATTACAATCAATGGTGTCATCAGGTATCTGCAAATTAGTTTCTAGTTTGTCTTCAACATGACGCAAACCATCATAACTCAAAACTCTTCCTTGAATTTCTAGGTGCTTTGTACTGACGTCATACGCAGTATTTACACCAGCTGCAGCACTGCAACCACCACTCAGAGTGCGAAGGAAGGATCTTTCGCAAATACAACGAAGTACACATTCTTCATCACAAATTTTTTCCAAAATGGATGCAGTGAAATCATCATTTCTGCGAATTTCAATGCCTAAGGCTCCTTGACTTGTTGCATAATAGCAAGGAGCTTTATCCAACACCTAAGCATTTTATTACTTACAAATGGGTACAAAGAAAAAGTTATGTATTATAATGATCAACATTTTTTAAATGAAGTGTTGCTTCTCAAAAATTGAAATTTGTTACTTTGTAAAGACATTTTAAAAATCTAGGTTCTAAAAGGACTTATATTGCATCTGTATTTCAAATTATGTCAAATTGCAATAACGTATTTAGTGCATGTTTAGTTTTACTTTGCTTTGAGAAGTGACTGATAACTTTGCAGTCATTTGAATCAATTATATAGTAAAAACTGATATTGCACTTAACCTTAGAGTAGTAGCATTTAATTAAGAAGGACACGTGGACTGTTCAAAAACATAACTATTTTAAAAAATTACAATTATTAAACTTCTTAGAAACGTATTTCATTTTTTCTTTCTCAATCAATATCACAAATCTTGAAAAGAGCCAAATCTAAAAAATTTACAAATTTTAATTTTTGAAAAACCAATAGACTGCTATGAGCAAAGCTTAAGGCTCATTATGTTTCACTAATATTTTGAAAACTACCGATAGCATATCAACAATTATAATAATTTCTGATGATGGAGATTATAAAGCAATGATGCGGTGTCTTGCGCAAATAAACTTTAGTTATAAAGTTGAACTGATGACGAAATATAATTTATAAAGAATAAATTTTTTTAGAAACATTAAAATTACTGAATTGGCAATAATGAATGATTTCCCTGTTCCTAAAATGTTCTGCAAAATTACTGGATATTTTCATTTTTATGCAATTAAATTTTTTCAGTAAAAATAAAGAGATCGAAAGTTTGCCAAAAATACAAATCATGAAACATAATCTACCTCAGTAATTCTATCTTCCCATCCCAAACGCCTGACACCAGCTGCGGCTAAAATAATACCGCTTAGATTGTTGTCCGGATTGTCCAATTTTGCCAATCGAGTGTTAAGATTGCCACGAACATCTTTACAAATTATTTTTGGGTAAGCTCGGCTGATCTCGGCTATCCTTCGTGGTGAACTGGAACCGATTAAGGAACCCTGAGGAAGTTCAGACAAGCTCGTTGCCCCGCTATCTTTTCGTGCAATAAATATGTCGTATGGAATCTCCCGCTTGTCTATTGCGCCAATGCACATCTGTGGAGGAAGTGTCGTTGGCAGATCTTTAAGGGAATGTACAATAGCGTCAACTTCTCCTAAAGTAGACCAACCAAAATTTAATGATAATGTCAATAATGACTTTACTTAACAAGGGCCAATAGTTTAATTAAATTTGCAAAAACAATGCAACTGCGCGAGGGGTAGTGGTTGTGATTAGCTGTCAAAGCTTTCAATGTACATTTCCTTTACTTCTATAACTCTTCAACCAATACATTTACTTTGAAACGTAAGGTCATTGCAATTTCTTCATCAAACAAATTTTGTTTTTATAAAGAATACAATGAAAAACTTTAATATATTTTACAATCGGTGTTAGTGATTTATCTGGATTTTTCAATTATGTCAACTCATTGATTATATATACATATATATATATATATATATATATATGATCTGATGTATATATATATAACTTATATATACATTACATATATATATATATGTAACAGCAGATCAACAAACTCTGAACTCTATATTCCACGTAATTTATATTGTAGAAACACGTACACAACTAACACCATAAAATTATTATTTAAACTGACATCATCAAATAATAAGCATTCAACAGATGCCACAGATTAAAATTATTTATACATTAGAGAAAAATGGATACCCGCAAAACACTATCAAGATGTTCTCGACTGACATGTTTTTAAGTAGTGATTAGACTAAAGACCAAATGGAAAATGCCACCGATGAAGCTAAGGCTAGTATATATTTGAAACTTCCCTACTGCAGTAACCAAGTCATTAAAGTAAAAAAAAGTTATAATAATGAACACCAAACAAAAATAGGCAAAGACCCAGTTCAGAAAAATTAATTTCTTCCTTAAAATATAAGTACCCATAGATGATTGTGAAAAATCATGCATCGGAGGAACTAAAAGACATCTAGGAACCAGAGTAAAAGAACATCAAAATAGGCATCTAAGATCAGAAACATATTTACATAAACATACTGCAAAAGAAGAAAATTTCTATATACTACTAAAATCAAACTATCCAAGAATCGGTGAAGCAATATAGATTAAGGAAACTCAGAAACAACTATTAAATAAACAAGAAAGCATGTTAACATTATATTTATTTTTGAAGTGCATGCAAAATTAATATATGAAGTGTAGTTATTGCAAATTTATTACCACACTGTTGTACTGAAGATGATTTAAAATCGAAACCTGTCTATTCTAACATCCAGCAAATATATATATATATATATATATATATATATAGNATCGTATTTGATCTCAATTTTAACAATGAATATGAATATGTTTAAATTCATTGATTGGATTACTTAAGCAAATTCTGGCTTATGGATGAGGTGTTGTATGTTTATGAGGTGTGACCGTTCACACTGAGGCTATTTTTGTAAGGTGACCAACATTTCAACATTTTTGCAAGACTATGAAAAAATATACCCACCTTGTTCAAGTGCGAATTCCAATTCCTTTGTGAATAAACTCTTATCGTTAATTTTCGAAAGAGATCTGTCTAAGATTTTGTCTCCAATTGTTGCCATTGTAACAAGCTCGATTTTTAAGTCAGGATAAGCATCTTTAAGTAGTGAAATAACGTGCTCTGCTTGTATAACAGCTAATCGAGAATTACGCGATCCAATGACAAGCTTTCTTGCTTCGATATTATTACAGGGGTGGCCCATTGGTAACATACTAAAGCAATGGCATGTATAAGTTTAGTTTTTTACAAATTATAATGAATGAATCTACTAGATGAAGCTTAAACCGGGAGAAAACTCAGTTGAAAAATGAATACAATTGAGAGATGGATTAAACTTTTTAAAATGATTTAAAGTTTATGTAACTAATAAACAGCTTACTGTTTGCAAAGTTAGTTTAACGCCCAAAACTAAACAAATACATCCATTGTCAAATATCGGAATCCCTTCAAGTAGTACTAATTCAATAATTAAAGGGAAATGAGTATTCCAACATCCCATTGTCCCACTAGAATCAACATATTTTTGTCAGAATAAATATTGTGTTCCTGACAATAAGTTAAAAATAGTAATGATTTTGCTGATAAAAATAAATTTTTAAAAGTCATTGCTTATTGTTCTTTTTAATTAAGCCACTTTGATAGCAAGATCTTCAAATTACTGTTGTTAAACTGCTTTAAGAATATGCTTGTGCTCATCTTGTAAAAAAACATAAATAACAAATAAGAATGTAAAAAATGTGTATTAATGCAAGAAGGTTAATGCAAGAAGTATGTGCATTAAATTAGTCAAAAAAGTAGAAATTCTATTTGTATTTAACGTGACATAAGCTGTCAAGAACATCTTCAATAATAAAAACCCTAAGGTACTAGAAATTAATTTTCCCAAAGTAGTTGCTCAAATCATACTCTCCTGGTAGTACTTTTAAATGGGGAATGATTTTCGCTATTTTATGGACAAAGACGTTATTTTAACCACGCATTTGGGCTTTGAATTCCGTAATCCATTTTTCAATTTGCAATCTCCTATCTTATTTATGTAACAGCAACCATTTCATTTACAAGCTGGTGGTATGATCTACTTAAATTTTAAATGACGCACCAATTTGTAGCACATAGGATGCACATCAATATTGATCGATAACAATCAGTAATTGTTTATTCTTGAAATAGAAAATATGTTTTATTTATTAACATTTCCAAATCTATATACTGAATGCTGACGTATTATCATAATGTAACACAACTATATTAATTTTAATTTTTATTTTAATGATTTGTAATAAATATTAATTAAAACGTTGCTTGGTAGTCTTTTCTAGCAACACTTCGCGAATTTTAAGCATTTTAAGTTTTTGGGACTACCTGAATATTAGATGGTATATTAAAATATTTAGTGCCACAGTGAAAAAAGCACCAAGTAATCTTAGGAAAAAAATAGTAAGATTCAGCGGGACCAGGATTTTTTAATCCCAGTTACACTTAAGTCCAATGTATTCGGTCCCAGTTCGTCCTATCACAGTCCCATATTGCCATTTGTTCTATAACATAATTTCTATTTTGACCAAAATTAGCAAATTTATTGTAATACTCTAAAATCTGCAGTCCCATGTATTTAATTTTAGTCCTAAGTTCCATACTAGTTCCAGTCCCATTGAGATTTTAGTGCAGATTCCAGTTCCATACGATTGGAATCAGTATATCTCACGTGACTAGACAGTCCCACCGAACAATACATTTTAGGAGCAAGCGGTTAGAACAAACTGGGTAAAAATGAAAGTGGACAGAAGACTTGAAGTAAAGGATAAGCGAAGTCATAACCAGTTAAGTTATTTAGCATGGCATGTGCAGTCCATCCAAAAAAAGAAACAGTAACACATCTAATAACAAGGTCGGAACATTCACACAGAATGAATACATTAAAGTTTGAAAAGTACGCTCGAAACTCAGCTGTTCATCAATATATCGATCAGATCGTATGAGAATGAGTTGAAATTGGCCTGCCCCAAATGGGGGTAGGTGCAAGGACCCCTAAATACGTTCCTGTTCAACATATAATTCTCTCTGCAAATATTTTTTCAATATGCAGTTACATAAAAAAGAACAAATTGCGTTTTCCATTTTTTCATTGCAATATATGCTACAATATTCTTAATAAATCAAGAATCAAGAAAAATCAAATTTGTTACTGGAATTTGATAGAAATCACAAAATATACAAAAATATTATTGATAAAGGAAATTTAATTTCTTTCAGAAATTTTGTCGAATTCACAAAAAGGTGTTCCTAGCAATATTAAATTTTTTTCAGAAATGCCTTGCAATTCACCAAAATAATTGGCTATGGAAAAAATGGTTTCTTTCAAACTATCTTAAGTGTCAAACTTTACGCTTAAAAAACTTCCATAATTGTAGAGTTTTCCCTCTTACGCTAAACCTAATTAATAGATAAGTAAGCAATCAAATAAACAAGGCATAGTCTAATTAGTATGCATATTTCAGTGTCTGTTTGCATTTCACTTTGCTTTAATTATTCCTAAATAAAGGCAAGTATCATTAGTTAAACAAATTTACAGTTAATTGTAGTCAAAGTACAATATTTGATAATCTCAGCGACCTCAGCAAACCAACCTTCAAACCCAATGAGTTTACATTAAAGATTTTATAAAAAACATGGTAAAAAGCAAACTCATAAAGATTGATGGTGTAAAAAAGGCCAAGTATAACACGCCTCATTATATATGATATTTTAGTTTTCATAGTAAAATTCGGCTTAATCAAACCAAAAAAATTTGTTTGATCTTTTGGAAAAATGATTGATTCCCATTGGCTTGCACTAGTAATGTGATAGTATAACATTTTTAATACCGCCCCGCCCAATGAAAACTAATTTACTAACCCGTACCCAACCACCCGTACGCCGTACCCGAAACTTCTTACTCGTACCCGAGAATATAATTGTCTTTGTTGTTGCTAGCGATTAGAAATTTTCAGCTACATTTCGAAAACAATTCACATTCATTATATATTAATTTTCTTCAACATTATATCAATGGTTAAGTTTTTTCCCCTGTTATGATGAACGTTTTCGATAAAGACTATTTCTAGGTTTGCGTTACATACAAATAGCATTATTTGTTCACTGGAAAATTAGATTTTTGCAAAAACCTTTAACATTAAAAAATTTCATGATCATATAAAATTTTTTTTAACCCTTATAGCTCAAAAACTATTAATGGTGTGCTCAATCTAAAAGCCCTACATGATAAAATCCTCACGCTAGCCGTGTCCCGTCGGCCTCGCAACCTTTGACTTTGCGCACGGCATGCCTCAATTGGTTTGGAATAACTTTGCACACATTAAAAAACAGTCAAAGTTCTTTGTTGTTTCCAGGGGCTAAAAACCTTCTAAATTCATTAACACTAAGTATGGAGAGAGTTCAAATCTTTTTCAAAAATTTGAAAATTTCTAAGAAAATTTGTTAATACATTCAACAATATCTGCCATAGCAAGAAGCTTTAATAGAAATTTTGAACATTGCATTAATGTATTTTCCCCAATAGACCTACCCATGTCCCAAGATTTTCAAATTTGGAAATAGCCTTTAAAATGGACGCTAGGCTGTTTAAGGTTAAACACTTCACGTATCTAACTTTCAGATAAAAAGCGATCTAATATTCATGGCAGCACCAATACTAGTTTCAACTGTTTTGTTTTCTGTAATTGGTTCTCCAAATTAAAATGTAGATGTATATGTAAGTGCATATTTATCGTTGTTGGTGGACTTTGAATTCTTAAAACAATTTGTTTGAATTGCATTATTGATTTATAAGAATTATTTATCGATCTATGTAGCTCAGTAATCGACATAAATATTAAAGTGTTTTTTTTAATATTAAAGACTTCCAATTCATTTACGACGTTGCATTGATAATAACATTTTATTTATATACATTATTGTAATATAAGAAAATAAGACGTTAACAACTTCAGGAATCAGAGCGGTTCTTGGGTGCTGTGTCATTGCTCAATGGTTGCTTTGCTTAAAGTACTCTTGTCAAATTCATAATAAATGACAATTCAAAGATTTTCAAACTATTTGTTTTTTAGTAAAGCATTTGTGCTCTCACAAATTTTTGTACATAAAGATTTAAAAATAGGACTATAAGAAACTAAAAAACTTATATTGAATGAAACAATAGGGAAAGCAGAACAATAAGCTAGATGTTTAAACAAAGCTCGTTTATGCTCATTATATATACAATGTACTGCTCAACCTCAGATCGGCTCTACTCCTTACAAGTCTGATAATAACACATTAATAAGTTAAGACAATCTGTAAATTTCTTGTTAGTTAAATTACATTTTTCTACTTGCAGATACTTGTAGGATATATGCACGGACAACCGATCGTCTTATTTTTGTACGTCGCGCAGGAATCCTACCTAGCATATAAGCAAGTGTAAAATTAGTGAGGCATCTATCAACAATAAATAAGTTGAGCTTGTACTGAATTTGTATTCTAACATAGATTTGACAATAAATGATGATAATTTTTCCGATTTGACAAGTCTAATTAACATCCTCCAGATTTTTCATTTTTGCTTCTTTTAGAAGACTGTCAGCACCATTGTGAAGGAGAATATTGGCAAGTGAGGTACCTAGACAAAATGCAGCTTTTTGGAGATTTAGTGGAACAGCAGAAATCTTGAAATCTGTTAGAGCACAATCAACAGTATCATTAAATGAGAGTATATTGGTTTCTAGTTTATCTTCAACTAAACGAGCGCCATCATAACTCAAAACTTTTCCCTGAATTTTTAAGTCCTTTTTATTGGTATCATATGAGGTTTTGACTCCAACGGCTGCACTTGAGCCACCACTCAATGTGCCAACAAAAGCTCTTTCACAAATACAACGAATAATGCTTTCTTCATCACAAACTCTATGGAATAAGGAAGCGATTGCATCATCACTTCTGCGAATTTCGACACCTAGAGCTCCTTGGCTGGCTGCATAATAACAAATGTCGTCATCCAAGACCTAAAAATAGTAGCTAAGAGCAAATGATTAAAATTTTATGTTAGCATGAATTTTGGGCTGCTAGGTTTTTGTAATTGGATTATTTGCATGTTATGCGTTATTTATTTAATAGTTTAGAGAAAACAGGCAATGTACTTAGAATAGATGCTAATGAAATTCACTATGCACTAGTTTTTTCAAACATAACAGCTCTAAAAGTCTTATTATGAGAAAATAACAACATTGCCACTGTTGGCAATTTCATAATTACATAGTTTATTGTTCTTCAAATTCTATTAATCGTTATGTTACAAATTTGATGTGCATTTATGAAGAAATTTGTTGACGTTGTCTGCTTATGCTAGCATAAATGTAATTGAGAATTTACTTAAAATTTATCAGGACATCTAGAATGGACTTTTTGGGATATAGACGTGTTATTGCCCATGTGTTTTCATGCGATTTAAGTCTGGGTGGAAAAATATCGTGAATAATTGAAACTTAGTGTTGGTGGACTTCGACTTCAATGCTTCTTGTTTACAGAAAATTTTATCATAATTTGTTTACAACAGTATGCTTATTTTTTTGAAGTAAGTTTTGTGACTTGAAATATCTGCATCCTCCTTCACAAATAAAATGACAAAATTTATGCACTACTTTTAGCATATTTTGAGCACAAGATGTAATAGAATCCACGCACCCAGTGAACATGCATCACAAAAACTTCTGCATTCGTCTTCACCTGCTTAGTTTCTTCAAAGTGGAATATGCGAATATTTTTCTTTATTAATATGCAGATTTTCAAAGCTGGAAGCGGGTTGAGTCGATCCGCGCGGGTTTGCATGTTGACACAACCCGCGCAGGTCGTGGGTTGGCTGGGGTCAAATTTTTTCAAAAGTGGGTTGCGTTGGGTTGACCTGGACTTGGGACATGGGTTATGTGAGGGTTGGATTCTCTACTCACTCTATGATTTCTCAAATCGTTTTTCGTGGAACATCCAGTTGTTCTAAAGAAATCATTGAAAACATGGGTTTAAATATGTTTTGTTGCTGTTTACGTTTTCTCAATATGCAAGTGTAAGCATTACAGGTGCTGTTTGGTATTGTTATTGAGATCAACGAAAAATGCGGTCAGAACATGGGCTGGGTCAAAAAATTTGAGTTGCAAGTTGGGTTGCGGGTTGGGTTGCGTCGACCCATCAATGTTGATGTGGGCTGTGGGTTGGGTTGACCCATTTCCAGCTGTGCAGAGGCTGCCTTTTTATATATAGAGTTTTATAATTCAAAAACTATCCGAGATAGGTTTTTGTGATATTGCAGGTAAAAATAATGATTCGTATTATCAAATATAACTGGATTTAAAAAACTAGAATTCAACTTGAATAAAAATTATAGAATAGAATATTTATTAAATTTATGGATGGACAAAGTTGGACTTTTAGAAAACTACATAGATATTTAATTATCGAATATCAATTATTAAAAAATCCAAAAAAAATTCAACTATCAAATTATAAACAAAAAACATTTAAATTAGATTGCTGTATGTATTTGAACTGTAAAACAGGTAATACCTCAGTAATTCTATCTTCCCATCCCAGACGCTTGACACCGGCTGCTGCTAAGATTATTCCGCTAAAATTGTTTTCTGGATTGTCCAATTTCGCCAAACGAGTGTTCAGATTACCTCTAATAGAACGGCAAATAATTTTAGGATAAGCCCGAGTGATCTCAGCAATCCTACGTGGAGAACTAGAGCCAACAATAGAACCATCTGGAAGTTCAGCTAAGCAAGACACTCCACTATCTTTTCGAGCAATAAATACGTCGTACGGAAGCTCGCGTTTTGACACAGCGCCAATGCACAATCTTGGAGGAAGTGATGCAGGAAGATCTTTTAAGGAATGTACAATTGCATCAATTTCTCCTAAAGAGGACATTTTCTTTAAACAGGTAAGCAGCTACGCATAATACTGGTACCTATATATATATATATATATATATATATATATATATATAGTATATATATACATACATATATATATATATATATATATATTCGGGATAATATCTTTAGAAGCTGTATCTTAGGAGATCCTTAATTACAATTGCAGAGAATTAGTAAATGTTGTTCCCTTCTTTCAAAATGCTGATCCGCTCTTTGTATCGGGTGTTGTTGCGAAATTGAAGTACGAAGTCTACCAACCAGGGGACTATATCATCATGGAGGGAACAATTGGTACTAAAATGTTCTTCATCCAACAGGGTACTGTAGATGTAGTAACTAAAGCAGGTATTGCTGTTGCGCAACTTGCAGATGGAGCATATTTTGGAGGTAATTTGCAAATCAAATGGCATGATAGTGTTAAAAGACGGAAATATTTTATGTTATCATTTTTAAGCTTGAATTTACTTAATTTTTTTTTTACAAAATATTGACTTTTTCAAAATATGTACGAAAATGTTTTGACAAACTTACTATGTCATGTGTGAAATCTCAAACAATCATTATCATAATGAATTCTAGTTGTAAGATATTCGTTAGAAATGATATTGACCTGACAGAATGCTAAGAGACAATTCTTTATCTTTTACTTCAAATTTTAATGTTGAATATTTTTTTATCTATTTGCAAGTTGTCATTTTTTTAAAACTAATTTTTCAGTAACCACAATATGTACTAACTTATTACGTTATGTTTGGAACAATAGATCTACAATATAAGACAAAATTCTTAGTGAAAATACCATGTTCTTAAGAAAATAATACTAAATTTTTATAACTTTTTTCTTAACAAGGTGTCAAAATTATATGTGAAAAGATACTTAATATTTTTTGTTGAAAGTAATTCCAATTACATTATATATATATATATATATATATATATATATGCAAATATCAGGCTTTTTAAAAATAAAAAATTTTTTAGATACAATTAACACAAAGCGTTTTTCAACACTCAGGATTGTTTTTATTTATAAAATACATTGTGTACAGAAAATTTCTATTAAGTTTTGCTTATCTTTAATGCATTGATGTAATATTCCTGAATTCAGGTTTATTCAATTTCATATCATTTCAGAAATTCCAAACTGATGCTCAATGATAAGATTGTGTTTATTAAAATTGTTCGCGAATTTTCCTCTGGATTCGCATTCAAGAGATTTGCGGTCATTATAGGAGCCTAAATGTTGAGGTGGTTTGGGGGGAATTGTTCCCGCTTTGTTAAAAAAAGTGTGGTTTTGCATTGGTACAAATTTGTCAACTGTTTTGCAATAACTTACATTATTATTGTTTGTGTCCAAGAGGGAAGGGGCGAAAAGTCGATGCCCCAAAATTTTCAAAGTTTTGATTGAGCCATTGTTGAAAATATAATAAAATTTGTAGAAAATTACATCAAACATTATGAGATTTTGTGTCTGTGGGCACCTACATCAGGCAGCAGTGTCCCAAAATGAACACTTTGTAGTTCCCTTAAACTAATCAAATATTTGCCACTCCCCCCTTAATTTTTTTTTGGTTGCGCCAGTGCTGAGCCATCCAAAATTTTCAAATACTTACCACGAATAACATTACATTTTCATTAAGTGTGTGCGCTTTTCAGTTGAGCTTAGCAACTCTCTGTCCCAATCTCGTAGCTGGTCGTGTTATACCGGAACCAGAGACTGAAGACAAGAGACCAGAGACAGGGACTGCAGAGATGAAATCAGTACAAGAACTAGAGACCATACTAGATTTCTAACTCAACATATTTCCCTTCAATTAATAAAAATATAGTGTAGTACATACAAAAATGTCACTTTTTGGTAACAGCTAAGTCATGCAAATCTGCCTAAATATTTAATGATGTTTAATAGCATGCAAACAAATTTAGTGAGACATGCTATGTTAATGCTTAGATTAAAACAGCTCATTTTCATCATAAAGAGCTTCATGCTTATTTATAATTTTGTTATTGCATAAGGGAAATAGACAATAAAATGTTAATAGTGCTTAAAGAGTAATTAGAGCCATTGCAGAACTCTTGAGCAAAAATCTCCCTAAAACAGCAAGGGAAGAAAATTATGAACCAGAGAGTTGAAACAGTTTTTTTTATCAAAATATAAAATTCTACAAAATTTACAACTGCAATACATTGAAACGAATGTGGCTCAAAAACCAAGAGTAAATAGATTCTGCGATCTCTAAGTTATTGTAATATCGCTACCCAGGTGAAACTAACACTTCATAACTCGATAATATACATTAGATAATTAACAAGAGATCAGCGTCAGCCCCACGGGGTAAGTATTATCTAAACTTCCTCTTCTTTTCTTTAATTGTGTATACTACACTGCCTTGACAGATGTTCTAGTAACAATTATAAAGTAGTACTATTTAGATACTCCATCGGTGGAAGAGGATTTTAATCTCTGGGCGCACTTGCCCGACGCCAAGTCATTGAGATCATAACAGGCTCGACAGAAACTATCCACAACTCCATCCTTGTACGTAGTTAAAGATCCAATCCATTGTGATTCCATCTCAGCTCAGTCTCATGAAATCATATTTGTTATGTGTGCCTTATTTAGTGAAATAAACTACGAACACAATTCGACTTAGTGCTCAAGCTCAATTCGTGTATTGTCAGTAGTTGGCAGATACAGACACTAGCTGCTATTACATAAAAACTTTAACTATCAAATAGAGCAGCTTNGCTCGACAGAAACTATCCACCACTCCATCCTTGTACGTAGTTAAAGATCCCATCCATTGTGATTCCATCTCAGCTCAGTCTCACGAAATCATATTTGTTATGTGTGCCTTATTTAGTGAAATAAACTACGAACACAATTCGACTTAGTGCTCAAGCTCAATTCGTGTATTGTCAGTAGTTGGAATATACAGACACTAGCTGCTATTGCGTAAAAACTCTAACTATCAAATATAGAGCAGCTTCCTACATATAATAATTTAGTACGATACAACACATAAACTATAAACTACTGACAAGCTAAAATTAAGACACAATGCTAGCTACTAAAAACTATATACAAACGCTAGCTACAAACTACTATTAAAATAACAATACTATCGGTCACATTATCGGTCACATTATTTGTCAGAATTTGGATCTAAAATTCGGTTAAGATAAATAATAACATTTACCTACGATGGCAAAACGCCTTGATTGCATTTATTACTACATGCCAAGGAATGAATCGAGTGCAAGCCAAACGGTTGAAAAATCCCTACACCTATCCATAACTTAGCTGCAATACAACAATCGAGCGCGATACCCATTAATTATTCCTTCGCTAATAGCACTACGATTGTTGCACACAGAAACCGTTTAGCTTTGCATTATTTAATAAATCAAACCGCAATAACAAAGAGAAAATATAACGAGGTTAATGTTCATCAAATTCACAGCTCGTAGTTCTTATTTATACAAAATTTATTAAAACATATTTACCTATTATTGATGTCAAACAAGTACCAGTCGCCTAATTTCAATTTGGGTTTTCCCACGCTAAATATTTCTGCGTACCTCGTGGCTATGCAGAACTGTGTGCAGGCGATTCGTCTACACTTAATTTTGTCAAACCTTTTCGGCGACTAATACTTGCCGTAATTACACTGTCAAAATTACTAAACGCATTTTCCAAGAATTAACAGAAATCATCGATAGAGTTTTGTTTGTTCTTTCTTGGATGATGCTACATTAATACAACTTTTGAACAATGAAATTATAATCAGGAAACCGCATACGCATGAAGAGCTCTGATTAATAAAAAAAATTGAAAGATATTTGAAAGTAATTAATATTTGATACAAATGAAACTCTCTAAACAATGTTGTCAAGAATTTTTTTTGAATTAATTGAATTTGCTCCACATTTCTTCCGAGTTGAAATCGGGTCAGGTCACGTGTGCTCTATAAACAAATTTAGAGCTGAAATCATGTTTATCAAAGTCTTATGGCTACTTAATCAACCCGAATACAATTCAACACGATTCATATTCCAAAAACTTCAAGTGTTCTAAAATAAAATAAAATTTTAAATCCCATATATTCTATTGACCTGATGTATCTTGTTTGAGATTTATTTTTCTGACACCGATTGGCTTCAGTTAAGAAGAATTTTTCAACGTTGAATTTAAACAGCTGATGTCATTAATGGAAATGTCTAAATTTCAATTCTAAAATCTTTAATAAATCTCTTTGAATGGCACTTGAAAAGTTTCATGAATATCAATTATACATTGAATTCATTGATTATTAAATAGCCAAATCTTAAAAGGATTTAGAACGCTATTTACTGTTTCATATAGTTTAATACCAAATGCACTCATCACATGTAACTTAGTTTTAGCAAAATTAGGAATTTCCAGCAAATTAATTCTCAAGTTCCAAAGATTTCTAAAACTAAAGGAGTTGAAACGGAAGCCTTTTTGTTTTAGTTTACCATTGCTCAACTGATTGCATGTAAGTTCTCATGAGAAATTGTATTCTTCTAAATGCAATTCATGAGCTTTGAAAAA
>CABFPE010000352.1:485573-495697 GCA_900660155.1 Hofstenia miamia | reverse complement strand
TATATATATATATATATATATATATACGTGTACAAAATTCTGAATACAGTATTCTTTTCTTTGATTACAGCAGTGCCTTCAACACGATAATGCAACATAAGTTGATTAACAGGATTGGCAAGAAAAGCGTGTGGCTAGCTAGAATACATGCAGAACTGGAATCAACAAACACGGTGAGAAAGAACAAAATTTACAAAAGGAATTGATATGTTGGTTGGAGTAACTGAGTTTAGTCCTCTTAGTGGAATGATTTTCTTTGATGAGACGAACCTCATCTCTAATATTGAATAGGACATTAATCGTAACCAATGTGATATATCGAAATACTCTGATGATACAAGGATTACCTGTAAAATACGTAAGAACACTGAAATTGACGATTTTGAGTATAACCCAAGAAGCATAAATTTACTAGTTAAGGCATCAAAAATTGTAATTTAAAAATGAATGTATCGAAAACAGCTGAGCTTGTTATAGCACATCCAAATATTAGAAAAATCCCATGAAAGAGGTTATCAACTACAAACAACTATTGGTGGAGAAGAAACTATACGAAGAGTTTATTCTTATAAGTACCTTGGATTATGCATAGAAAAAAACTTAAGATGGGGGGAATATGTAAATTCTATTGTGAAGAAAACAAATTACAAAATTAAATGCACGTCTTTCTTTATGAAATTTCTAAATAGAGAAAATCAAGAGTATATCTTCAAAATGTATATGTACCCTAATTATTTATATGCAGCCAAATTATGAACATTAACAGAAAGTCAATGGAAATGTTTAAAGAGACCTCTTAAAGTCAAAGATCACTAACATTGAAAAAAGAAAATATGCTGATAACATAAACGAAAAATTTAAAATTCAATTTGAAACCACTATTCAGAAAAATCTTAGAGATGAAAATCATTCGCTACGATGAATTTGAAAAATCCAACAGCAAGATCCGCAATGAATATGTTTTACCGAAATAGCAGTAAGTTGCTTATAAGCATTCTTTTATCTACTCTGCCAGCAAACATCTGGTCAATAGAACTTCCCCGCAGTTACTATAATAATGCTACCTATTCCCCTTTACATTTCAACTTTGCTGAGATGTACAGGAATTAAAACAGACATATATATATATATATATATATATATATGTATATATATTAGCACTTAGGGTAACTCTGTTTTCCTGATGCATTTTTGGTGGTATTACTAAAAAAAGTGGTCACTTCATTCCACTATGTAATTTAGATTAATATTTTAGCAAATGTGGAAAACATAATTTTTTCAGCTGACTATAATATCAATATCATTGCACACATTACAAAGAATTCAAATTGAATATGCTATGCGTAAATACTTATTACTTCCTAATGAGCTGAAGAAATTTATTCACAAGACAGATCTTAACAATTGAATATTCAAAGTAAACAAAATTTGCGTTTAAAAGACAAACAATTATTTATATGCTTAATACTAATTTTTTCGAAGGACTTTAAATAATGTGCACTAACTTGCAAACATTTACTTGGAAATAGCTATGGCCACATTACTCCATTCTTCCCTTCAATATTTGAAACCGAACTTGCTCAAGTGCATTTCAATTGCAATTTTTGTTCAATTAAATTCCGAAATAAATATATTTTTAATATTGATAAATTATCTATCAATGAGGCCAATGATGAACGATGTAGTTATTGGAAAGACGAATTACTTGATATTTCGAAAAAAAGTGAAACAGAAAACTGCAGCATTTCATACATACTTAAAGTATTTTAATATCTAAGATATTTACTTTTGAAAGTTTAGCTGAGAAATATTTTATGATGATGGCAATTTATGCCTGTCCTATCCCATCCACAAAATTCCCATTACAATATTCATATGGAATACAGTTCAAATGAAATAAATAACTTCATAAAAATTTAGCCGTTTATGTTCTCCTAAATAAGACTGCATGTACAAAGAGACATGCAAAACGACAAAATTTTTTGATATTTTTAATGCAACTGCAAATTTCATCATAAATTTATTTTACAATATCAAGTATCGACTACCATGGGAAATACAAATATGTGAGCAAAAACCTATTCCGTTCCATGGGAATAACCTTTTCATGGTCAACACTGACTATGCACTATGTATGAAAAGTTGTAAACTGAGTTATAGTAACTTATTTTCAATTATTAATTTAACTAGTTATTAATAGAAATGCAAACTAACTTTTTAATACACTAGAGTCCTATTAAATATTCAAATTTCAGCAAAGTCTTAGTTTTAACCAAAACTTTGAAATATAAAATTAAATAAACAAACCCTCTTCAAGAGCCTCTTCCAATTCCTTAGTGAATGCAGTCCTTTCACTGAGTTTAGACAAAGACTTGTCCAAAATTTTGTCACCAATTGTAGCCATGGTCACAACTTCAATTTTTAACTTTGGATTCGCATCTTGAACTAATGATACGATATGATTAGCCTGTATAACAGCTAACTGGGAATTTCGTGATCCAATGATGAGTTTTCTCGGTTGAAAATTACTGCTTGAAGGATCCATTAACAGTTTGCTAAAATAATAGACGATGTAAATATATTAGACAGACCTAACGCTTAGAATGTGAACTTTTATCTAGGGTCAATATCCTTCCATTTATGTAAATAGCAAATTGCGTAATGTTTACAAAATTTAATATCCCTGCGTTTCCGGTAAACAATTATATGTGCAATTAATTAGGGAAATTTTAATTTTATCATCTTACCTTATTAACAAAAAATTTTCGTTTACGGATTATTGAATTGTTTTAGACACCAGACTTAATTCACAATTATGGCTTAATGACTAAAATTTATCAAACATGGATTGGGTTTTCAGTGAAAACGTTCAAGGACGCCTTGTCATGGGTTGCTTTTCGAATTAGTTTAAGAATCGTAAATTTGAAGAGTAAATATAGTACATGCTTTTTAAAATGAAACTCTGAATGGAGCATACTGCAATTGCATTATTCAAATACGTTCACAAATAAGTAATTTATCGTATGATCTAATAAAGTTAAATTTATGAAACATATGTAAACTCGGCCCAACCCAACCCGACTTGTTTATTTGGTTTCGTGAAAGAAATTGCTGATCTCAAAAAATATTTGATATACTTAAAAGCTTATACTTAAATATAATACAAAATTGACAAAATGAATTTAATAAAATGGCAGAACATAGTTTAATAGTAAAAAAACGAATGCATGCGTCATCTCCTCTACTCAAATAATTGCAAAAATATGCTAATTTATCAATATAATAACTATATTCATTAGCATAACACCAACCCTAACATTTACACCAATCCAAACCATAACCCTAACTTTAAATTAGGCCAACCTACATGTTAGTCCTAACAATACCCCAAACAAAATGTAGAGGGGGATATGCAAATTTATTATTAATATTAGTAAATTTCAATATGAATTACAAAATATATATAATATACTACTATTAATATGCTAATTAGTGGTTCAACCATGCGGCTTTGTTTGTTTACAATTCTCTTATTAGATTTGACAATGTCTATTCAATCAACACAGCGCCTTTTCCCTCACATCTTTCACGTACTTGCTTTGTTTCAAAGTCCTCTTAAAATGAAAATGTTTTCATTGAGTCGGCTCTATCATGGTACTTTTAAAGAAATAAGTAATATCGTATCTCATAAAAATTAGGCCAATGAAGTAAGATGATAAAAGAAATGTATGCAGTAATTAAGAGGCCGGATAATATTAAATAGTAGGATCAATTGTGAGCGGAGAAGGGACTCAATATTGATGGTATTAAAAACGTGATTTGGAGGCAAAAAGCAGAAATCCAATGGCATTGTGTGACGTAAGAGTAGTTTTAAATAATCCTCATTATCATCCAAGATCTACATTATTTGCAGAGGGAGTATCAAACATTATTTCCAGAATTATAAATTATGTATTAGGAATAACTAAATGTGGATAAATATGGTGAAAAATATTTTTTGGGTATAGATATCTACGAGGGGTATTCAAAAAGTTCTAAGAAAAATTTTAAAAAACACTTTATTTGGGACATTTACAAAGTTATTTTTCTACATAGCCTCCTTCCAATTCATAAGACTTCTTTAAGCGATGTTTCCACTGAAAAATTCCGCATTGGTAGAATTTTGAAGATTGTCTAGTCAACCAGGTTACAGCTTCTTTCTTTGCAACATATATGGACTGAAATCTTCTTCCTTTCAAATTTTCCTTCAATCTTGGAAATAAGAAAAAGTCACTGGGAGCTAGATCTACGCTGTAAGGAGGATGGTGCATTGTTATGATGGAACAGGACGACTTGACGATACAGCTTTCTTCTTAAAACTTCTTCATAGTAACTTGCAGTAATTGTTCTTTGTCCTTCGAGGAAATCTATTAGGATTATTCCATCTTTATCTTGAAACACCATCGCCATGTTTTTTTTAAATGACCTCTCTGTTTTGAACTTAATTGGCACTTCAGATCCTAATGGGAACCATTGTTTGGATTGATTTTTGCTTTTTGGGTCATGCTGGTAAATCCATGTTTCATCACCAGTTATGACCTGTTCAAAAAAATTGGTGTCATTTGCTTCAATCCTAGTCAAGAGAGACAATGAATGATCTGATCTCTGAACCATCTGATCAGGGCGCAACGCTTTAGGGACCCATTGCGCAGACAGTTTGCTCAATTCAAGATCTTCAGTCAGAATTGAGAAAGTTGACCCAGTTGAAATACCAATTTCATTGGCAATTTCAAGAGCTGTTATTCGTCTGCCCTCCTCAATAAGATTTCTCACAAGCTCAAGATTTTGGGCATTTCTTGATGAGAATGGTCTTCCTTCCCTTGGATCATCTTCAAGCTCTTCCCTACCATCTTTAAATCGCTTGATCCAGCTATAAACAACGGATCTGGACGGAGAGGAGTCCCATAAACATTGTTTAAAGCTTTTATAATTTCGGAAGCTTTCCATTGAAGTGTTGTTAAAAATTTAATGTTTGCTTGGATCTCAAATTGGTTCATTTTTGGGGCCAGAAATGGATTAATGATATACGCAACATAACTTTTCGAAGGAAAAAACTAGCATGAAGAAACTTGTCAAAATTGTTCGAGAAATATCAAGATCAGGATTATACATGATTTTAGAGATGTAAACAGACTCGTTCTGAATTTATCACATTTGTCTGAGAACTTCTTGAATACCCCTCGTACGTTGTTGCTTGTTTGTTAAATTGGCATATATTTTTATTTTTAAAATAAATCATATAGTTATTACTTAGACTCAGCATTATTTAAATTAATTGTTTTCGGACTCAATCTATGTTAAATTAAGGGCATTGCATCTAAAGCCTATGCTACACGAACAAATTTTGTCGGCCAATTCTTTTCGATGATTTGGTATGTATCACAAGCAACAATAGTCAATAATTAGTTTTGTAGATTAGTTGGGGAGTGTATGTCACACGAACGATTGTATTTGGCCAGCAAAAGTCGTTAGTGTAACATGGGCTTAAGAAGTAAATATAATGTAAAGCTTTGAAATCCCCTTAAATTAAAATACTACTTTATCAAAATGATCAAAGCAGCCATTGGAGAATGCCAAGTTTAGTCCGAATCATAAATCGAACTATACATAATGATGAATTAGTATAATGCACTTATTTATTCATGAGCATTAATTTATACATGTGTGCCAGTAATAAATTATTTTTACATATTTGCTATGATAATGGGGTGTGATAAAAGATGCCATAATTCTTCCCCGTAGCCACAATCCATAGATGAGCATAGGCCGAAAATTTAGAACCAATTCTTGCGGCGCATTTTAGTTATTGCAATATAGATAGTTTTTTTTGAAAAATTAATACAATTCCTTGTAAAAAATTTTTTAATTTTCTCTCTGCTGCCATAAAGAATATCTGCTACACACTGAAATATGATAATATTTATAATGTTTGCAACAGTATTGATACATTTATATACTTCATAGTTATGCTTATAGAAGCTCGCTTTCATTTCACATGGGCTTAGAAATATTTTTAAGTTTATTTATTAATATATATTTGATCGCATTAAATTACCATTAAATTGTTTGGATTATATTGGCTAAGATAAAATATGATTTTGTTTCAGTTGGAAGAGATTTTATAATGTTTGCGTTGGGGAAATCGAATAAATCTGTTTAAATATTTGACACTTTTTTGAAGGAATTATATTTTAGAGCATCTCGCAAGTGCTGATGAAATTGAACTACTGAATTACCTTTGTCAGGGCTTATGAGTTTATGAGTGTATGCTAAATTTTCTGTTGCTAGGGCTTAGTAGATTGAAAAAATTTGATGAAATATTTTTAGTTATTCATGATTATTGAATAATTTGATGTTTATAGCATGAAATATAGTCATAATTCTGTAAAATTGGTGTACGCCGAAAACGCTGCCATTAGCCGCCGATGGGGCAAAATTTCCAGAGCAGGTGGGTGCTTACTTAGTACTAGAGGGTTTACAAACATTGACTTCATTTGCAAAATTTACAAAATTTCATACAAAGTTTATTCATATTGCCATTTGTGTAAAACTATGCACATGGGATTCAACATTTGCAAAAAATTTGAATCATTTTGGTACTCACAAATGTTAAAATGTGCAATTGATTGTAGTTTTTTGAGAGAGAGAAATAATAAAAAAGGCTGTTTTAGTAATATTAACATTTGAATTGTGCAAACTTGACAATTTTAGCAGTTGACAAAAATTGCTTTCTATTATGATAAAATTAGATAAATAGTTTAATCAAAGAACTATAAGGAAAGCCGTATGTGTAAAAGTTAGAGTTGACAATGACTGACTTCAGATGAAGTCAAATTTTCATAGCTTGGTAGAGAGAATGCAGTGCTTTTAAAAATAATGAAGCAATGGAATCAAATGCTCGGAGTAAATCAACCAAAGCAATATTCACAATATTACTATTATTGAGATATCATTCTCAATGAGTTACAAAACATCAATTGTAGAGTCACCTTTACAATTTCCGAATTGAATATTCGCAAGAATTGAATTGTCATAAAGATAAGTGTTATCATGGACAAATAATTATTTTTTTAAAAATGTTTACTAGCTGTGAAATAATTAGTACATCTTAGAAAGTTATCTCCTTTATGTGTGGAAATAATAGCTAAATGTTCATATTGACAGCGAGGTATTTAGTTTTATGCAATGAATAATATGTAATAAATTACTAATAATAAATTTTGCACAATCATTAATGCACCATGATAAATCAACAGGTGCATTTGATTTGTTGACTTAGAACTAATTTGTAGCTTGAAAAAATTTAGCATAGATTCGAAAATCGGAATGAAAAGGAATTCTTTATAATCTTGTAGTTAGATAATAATAATAATAATAATAATAATAATAATAATAATGATAATAGTAATAATAATGGGCAGTGAGCCCAGTTGGTAAAGACGCATATTGGTAAGCAACTGTGATAGTGGTTACAAAACTGGATGACTTAGCTCACAGTGTAGGAAGCACTCTAAAGCCTTGTTTGGCAACTTCCTAGGATAATGTGAGTCCAAGATCAAACACAATCCTAATCACTGATGACATGTCATGAAAGAGCAAAGGCCCTCAGTCAGAGGTTGCGAAGAATCTCCGGACACCAGGCGGACTCCACAATCGGGAGTGTTGACTCGAGAAGTGGTAGTATAGGATCCACACAGGTCAATGGACAAAGGCACAAGTGGACAGATGAGCAGAACAGGACAGTATTGGAGTGTTACAGAAGAAACTGAACAGATGAGAGGGGTTACAGGAAGAGAATGTTGGAAGAATGGAGGAAGGCAGGAACAGGATTAGAAGTTACAGAGCAGAGGTTTGAAGGTCAGGTCAGAAAGTTGAAGCTGGATAATAAGGGAAAAAGAAGAGCTAAACAGACAAAGCAAAAGGAAAATGAAGTGGCAGATATAAGATAAGATATTCTTTTTTCAGATAAATATTGACAATTAATAACTGGTAATTTATCTGAATAGCGTCCAAAAATATACAATAATACATAATACATACAAAATGTACCAGGCTAGGGAAAAATTACTAATGAGAGATTTCAAGTAAGGGTTGTTGAGTAATCATAATTGTAAAATTTATATCCTAGCCATGATTTACCTGAGATATACTGTTGTTTAAGGTAAATTTTAATTTGATTTTAAAAACGCTTAATTTTTCAATGTATTTTATTTCTTTAGGCAATGAATTCCATGTTCGGATAGCGGTATTAATGAATGATTCTTTCATAATTTTTTTCTATATCTAATACATGTAAAATGTTCTGATCTGGAGTTCTTCTTATGAATAAAACCAGGCATAGAAATCATATTAAAAGGTGGTAAATTCTTTATGAGTTTAAAAAGGTTAACATAGTATTTAAAATGACTAGTGTCTTGGGAAAAGGATAAATTTTGAAATGTAGTCCTTAGTTCTAGAAGAAATTTTTTTGAAGCATTTAGTGCAAAATACAAAATTCAGTCTTACCTTCATTTATGATCAACCTATTCATTCTGAAATATGTGTACAATTTGTTGCAATTTGATGCTATATATAGATTCAATTGCCATATGCATGGATTTATTATCATGGAATATGCATGTATCATCGGCGTATTGAATTAAATTGCAATCAGTTGGTGTGTACATGTTGTTTACATATATACTGAAAAGAAGGAGACCTAGAATTGTTCCTTGAGGAACACCATTGTTAACAGGCAGCCAATTTTAAAAAACATCGCTAATATTTACTCTCTGAAACCTATCCTTCAAATAACTATTTATCAAATTTCTGCTTTTATTAGAAAAACCCATATAGGATAATTTTGTTATTAGTATGCTATGATTAATCGAATCAAAATCTTTAGAAAGATCTAGGCAAGCAATAGCTACAAACTTATTTGCGTCCAGTGACGATCTCCAGTTTTCTGTGGCTCTTAAAAGGGCATCAGTGGTTGAGAAATTATTTCGGAAACCAAATGGAGTATTTGACAGTAGGTTGTACTTATTTAGGTATTAAGTTATTTGATCGTGCAATAATCTTTCGAATAATTTGCTTAATGGAGATGTGATGGCAATTGGTCGATAATTTCTGGCAACTGATGGATCATTTTTTTTAAAAATAAGTGAAACATGGGAAAGTTTTAAATAATCCGGAAAATAATTATTTTTTGTGCATTCATTAAAAATAAAATTTAAGGGATTGGCAATTATATCTGCAGTGATTTTAAGTGCCCACGAAGGAATTTTGGAAGGCCTCCTTGATTTGCTGGGCATAAGTTCATGAATTGCTTTTAAGGTTTCAAAACTTGTTGTAAAACGGAAAGAAAATTCGGGATTAATAATTTAGCTCATTTACTTTTAAACTTAACAATTGGACCATTATATTTTCCTAGATTAATAAAAGTCTGGTTTAATTCATTAGAAATTTTATAGGTGTCTGTAAGGATTTTTCCATTTTTATTTTTGATAGCATCAATACAGTTTAATTTTGATTTCTTGCTATTACTGATCTCATGAATTTGCTTCCACTTTGACTTTTGATTAGGTAGTCGGGCGTATTCATTTCTAATGTATTCATTATAGGCCTTGCGATTTTCAATGTTGGAGAAATTTCTAGTCTTTTTATATTCAACAAAATTGTTATGAGTTTTAGAACTTTTAATTATTCTATATGCTGTATTTTTTTCACGAATCAGTGCCTTACAAAAGTCATTTATCCAAGGTTTACAATGTGCGGATATATTTGCATTACTATTGGAATTTTATTTAATCATAGTAGTAGAAACAGAGGCAGCAATCAAGGAAAGGATGAAGGAAGAAATTAATGAGAGAAGTAGGCTGCCAGTCCAAAGAGGAGTTAAGAAAAGCAAGTTAGCAGCAGAGACAGCCAAGGTCGATAAAGTGTCGGAGAGGATAGAGGCTAGGAATGTAACAGAAGTAAATAGCTAAATGTATGCAGGCGCGTGGGAGGTGCTGAAGAATGTAGGCATGGATTGTACATTTTTTCATCATTTTTATTACTAATTGAAGCAATACTTTTGTAGTTATAAATTATTCTAAATTTTA